>JXCR01136334.1:38811-115584 GCA_002079205.1 Phalaenopsis hybrid cultivar | reverse complement strand
ATTTTCTTAATCAATATTTTAATTGGTTATAAATCTTTGTAGCCTTGTAGTCAATTAGATTTCCTTAAAATACTACTTAATATATAAACTCGATGAGTAGTATTACGAGTCGAACACGAACAAACACATCTTAGTTCGTGTTCGACTCGTTAACTTATCGAACGAAATTAATGAGCCGAACACGAGCTTCTTAAAGAGTCGAATACGAGCTGTTCGCGAACAATGAGCCGTTTTGACAGCCCTACCTGCATCTAGCCTTTGCTCTTCCAGTCATATAAAGAATCTTTAAAAAGAATAATAATANATCTAGCCTTTGCTCTTCCAGTCATATAAAGAATCTTTAAAAAGAATAATAATAATAAAATTTTATTAAATGGAGAGAGAGAGAGAGAGAGAGAGAGAGAGAGAGAGAGAGAGAGATTCAATTAGGAATCCATTCATAGTAGAGAACTATTTACTGTTCTAATTATAAATTGGATTAATTATTATACTTAACTGATAATAAGTGGAGGTCAATTTGATCCTGACAAGCCCAACAATATTGAAAAAATCACCTCCTATTAACATAAGTAATTTCCAAACTGCTATAGGAAAAGTGACTTTACCTCAAAAGATTAAAGTTTTTTATTTCTCATCATAATTGATTTTCTATGGTGGACAATGGTTGGATCAAGCAAGAAAACAATGGCAGCAAGCACCCATATTGATTTTAATGAATTGTGCAAAGCTACTGGTTGAACAAGCAATCATGTAAAGACAAAGCCTGCAAATCAATAAACTGTTTAATCATTTGAATAATTACATGGTTTGAGGAAAAACACTCAGTCTCATCATCTCTATCATCATAAATTTACCCATAAAAACTCGATTATAAAGCATTTATTCACTAAAAAAACCACCATCACAAAATATAAAAACCAATTGAGGGAAGTTGATAGAGCTAGCAAGCAGAAAGTGTTTCAATCAAAATTGTATGATGACATAAATTTATTCTCAATGGGAGGAAAAACAAGAAGTAGAAATTTAACATGTTCTTACAGAACCATGATCCATGGCGAGAGCAACCGTATAAAATTGTTAGCATCTCACAGACAGAATAGCTAAAAAGATATGAAAGAAAGAACTTGTTTGCATCCAATAGAGTTCTACATAAGGTTGCAAACCACTCACCAGAAGACAGATTAAAAATTAAATAAATGACAAAGAGATTTGAATAAGTTCATTTGAACATAAATGGTGACAAGAAATGAAGAAAAAATTGATTGTAATACATATTGGAGCCATGTGTACATTTGAATGGCTCCATCTTATAAGAATGATCATAATTGTGGGCATCTCAAAAAGAGTGGGCATCCAAAAAGTGCTTCAGATGGATCATAATAGTAAAATTTTAGGCTAAAAAGCATAATAAGATTTATCATATGATTTATATCATAGCCATTATTATCAGAGATCAACAACCAACTCCTGAATATCATACTGATTTATAGACTTGTTACATAAATTTTTTTTTTCCAAATAAGTCAAATGTTGAATAGCAAAATACCATAATAAAAGTTGAGAGCAATAATCTTCAAAAGAAAAAGAAGGCTAATGTTTAAAAAGTAACAAATTAATAACCATAACCGAATCATCCTTAAAACATATAGAATAAGAGTTTTTAAGATTAATGATCGAGTTGCAAATATAGACGAGTTATTTTATCAATACTAATAAGGCAATTAAATGCCAAAAGAAAATGATTAGAAATGTATTTAGTAAATTATGTTCTCATAGCACCTTCTTTAGCTAGCCAGTGGTGGCTTCGTAGAATCTTTCAAAAATTGCTTCAAAATTCTTATAGTAAAAAAAGCTCTTTTGTAGATATCTAATTTTGGCCAATCTACATACACTTTTACTTTAACCACGAACCTCAAAATATCAAAAAAAAAAAAAACATGTTATATCCGGTCTAACTCAAACAACATTGTATTCATATTTTACTTAAACTCTCTCTTCTTAATGGTTTCATTTTAACTCTAGAGTTAGCATGAGATTGTACACATTTAACTACAGATTGGTCATCTTTACTCAATTACAAACTTGTTTGGCTGAGCAAATTCTTGCAAGTGCTCTTGTTGTGCCTTCAAGCTCCAGACAGACCACATTTGTGGGAATGTTATTGTCCTTCGAATTCTCTTTCAAGAAAGTATTTTAGTATTCCCTTCCTTGATCAACTTCTAAGACTTGAGCACCTCAGTTTCAACATCATCACTGACTGCAATCAATCGATTTTTTTCCAAGAATAGTTGATATAACACATTCGTACACGATTGTGTGTCAAAATTTTTACAAATAAAATAAAATAAAAATGCAAGAATAGTGTTAGGGCTGGAGCCCGATTTTGCCACTCATGCTCCCGCCTCCTCTAATTCGCGAATCGACGCTTCCCGCTCCAGCTCCGCTCCCGATCGCGATCCCGTCTCCCGCGCACGCGAACAGTCGCGCCTCCTCTATTTCACGCGCGAAGCTTCACGTCCCTTCCCCAGAAAATGCTCCCGCCTACTCTATTTCGCGAAGCGAAGCATCCCTTTGCTTCCTTTCACTTTGTGATAAAAGGAGAGGCTCTCCTTCAGATATGGTGGATATGAAGTCACGGTGTTCTTCTTTGGTTTTCTTCGAGATAGAGAAAAGTTTCCTCGGGGCAGAGGAAGAGATGTGCAAGAAGTAGTTCCTTGCGGCAGAAAGAAGAAGAAAGAAGAAGATTTTTCTCTCTAGGCTTCTTCGTGGTGGTTTGTGATAGAAGAGAAATTTAGTTTTTTTCTCTTATATGTGTTTCTTCTTCGGTGTATCTCGGTGTAGAGAGAGAAGAATAGAGAGAGCAATGAATAGTGAGAGATTCCTCTTGTAAGTCGAGGTGATCGACTGGTGTAAATTCATCAATTAGTAAAATTCTCTGCAACTCTGTAGATGTAGGCAATTTGCTGAATCACATAAATCAGTGTGTTCTTTTGTGTGAAATTTCTCGTGCTATTTTATTCGCTTCGTCGTCGATCGTTTTAAATTTCAAATATATCACAACAACATAACAATTGGTATCAGAGCCAATGGCTACAGACGAAGTGAAGATTTCAGGGATCGAGAAGTTCGATGGCACATATACAAATAGAGGACTACCTCTATGAGAATAAACTTCATCTTTTGTTATTGGGAAAAAGACCTAAAAGAATGGATGAGGCTGAATGAAATCTGTTAGATCGACAGGTTCTGGGGGTTATTCGATTGACCATATCGAGGTCCGTTGCACACAACATCGTCAAGGAAAGGACGACTGCAGATCTTATGACAGCTCTGTTAGGTATGTACGAAAAGTCATCGACGAATAACAAGGTATATCTGATGAAGAAATTATTCAATTTGAAGATGGCGGAAGGTACATTTGTTGTACAACACTTGAATGATTTCAATACCATCACAGATCAATTATCGTCTGTGGAAATTGAATTTGATAATGAGATACGTGCACTGATCTTGTTGGCTTCATTGCCAAATAACTGGGAAGCTATGAGGATGACTGTCAATAATTCTGCAGGTAAATCTAAACTGAAATTTGAATATATTCGTGATTTCATTTTGGCTGAGGAGGTGAACAAAAAAGATTCTAGTGAGATCTCAGGTTCGAGTTCGACACTAAGTGTTGATTCCAGAGAGAGATTACTTGACATGAACTCAAATAGGGGAAGATCAAAATCAAAGAACAGAAGCAGGAGCAAGTCAAGGCATGGTAAACAAGTAACTTGCTGAAATTGTGGCAAAACTGACCACATAAGGAGGAACTGCAAGAATCTTATGAAGAAGGAGATTGACAGTGCGAATGTGGTAACTGAAGAATCACATGATACACTACTGCTGGCAGTTCATAGTCTTGTTGATGACTGGATAATAGATTCAGGAGCTTCGTTCCATACAAATTTCCATCGGGAATTGATGTGGAATTATGTTGCAGGTGATTTTAGAAAAGTATATCTGACATATGGAGAAGCTCTGAATGTGGTAGGAATGAGAGATATTGACATTGGACTTCCAAATAAAAATAAGTGGACTCTGCAAAAGGTCAGACACATTCCTGAACTGATGAAAAACCTCATTTCTGTTGGGCAGCTTGATGAATGTGGACATTCAGTAGTTTTTTCAGATAACACCTGGAAGGTTACTAAAGAAACATTGGTACTGGCTCGGGGTAAGAAAACAAGTACATTGTATATGACTACTGGTTTAATTAACAGTGTTGATACTACTGTTGCAGACAACACAGCAGAGTTGTGGCATTGCAGACTTGGCCACATGAGTAAAAAATGTATGAAGGAACTTCATTTTAGAGGCAAGCTACCAGAACTGAAGTCAGTTGATTTCAGCATGTGCGAGAGTTGCATTATGGGGAAACAGAGGAAGGTCAGTTTCTTGAAAGGTGGCAAAACGCCAAAGACAGGAAAGTTAGATCTTGTACACACAGATGTATGGGGACTTTCTTAAGTGGCATCTCTTGGAGGCTCGCGTTACTATATTACATTCATCGACGTTCACAATAGAAAGATATGAGTTCATTTCTTGAAGTATAAATCTGATGTATTTAGTGTGTTCAAGACTTGGAAGGCTATGGTTGAGATAGAGACATGTTTAAAGCTGAAATGTTTGAGGTCTGATAATGGTGGTGAGTACATTAATGGTGGGTTCAAGGAGTATTGTGCAGCTCAGGGAATCAGAATGGAGAAGATCACTCCATGAACACCACAACAAAATGATGTTGCAGAGCGCATGAACATGACCATTAATGAGCGGGCTAGAAGCATGAGATTGCACGCCGGACTACCACCTACTTTCTGGACAGAAGCGATTAGTACTGCAGTTTATTTGATCAATAGAGGGTCATTTGTTCCATTAAACTGTGAATTACCTGAAGAAGTTTGGAGTAGGAAAGAGGTAAAATTTTCTCACCTTAAGACTTTTGGTTGTCGTTCTTATATTCTCATTAATCATGATGCTCGTAATAAGCTTGAGGCTAAGTCAAGGAAGTGTTATTTCATTGGCTATGGAGATAAGACATTTGGATATCGTTTTTGGGATGATTAGACTCAAAAGATCATAAGGAGCATGAACGTGGTTTTCAATGAGAATGTTATGTACAAGGACAAGTCCAATACAGTTTTTGAAACAACACGGAAGGAGTCTGAGTTGGTAAAGTTCGATGATTTACCAGAGGTTACAGTGCAGGACAGAGATGCAGGTGACGAGGAGAGTGAATCCGAGGCATCCACTCCTATTGTTCCACAGTCAGTTTCAGAGCAGTCTATCCCTACAGTTGCAGTTCGCAGGTCAGAAAGGGTCAGACGTTCTCCACAACATTATTCTCCGACTTTGAACTACATTCTGCTGACAGATGGTGTAGAGCCTAAAAGTTATGAAGAAATCTTGTAAGATGAAAATTCGAGCAAGTGGGAGCTAGCTATGAAGGAGGAGATGAATTCTCTGCTTGAAAATCAGACTTGGGAGTTAGTAGATCTTCCAACTGGGAAGAAAGCATTACACAACAAGTGGGTGTACCGAGTGAAGACTTAGCATGATGACAGTCAGAGGTACAAGACTAGACTTGTTGTAAAGAGTTTTCAGTAGAAGAGTCAGTTTGCAGATTGAAGAAGAGCTCGTATAACCTGAAGCAAGCTCCTAGATAGTGGTACAAGAAATTTGATAATTTCATGCACAGTGCAGGGCACAACAAATGTCAGGCAGATCACAGTTGCTATGTCAGGTATTTTGACAATTCTTATATTATCCTATTGTTGTATGTGGATGATATGCTTATTGCAGGTGCTAGTATTGAGGAGATCAATAATCTGAAAGAGCAGATGTCAGAACACTTTGCAATAAAAGATTTGAGAGCTGCAAAGCAAATCCTTGGTATGAGAATTGTTAGAGATAGAGTCAGAGACATGTTGAGACTCTCTCAGGTTGAGTATGCAAAAAAGGTACTTAGCAGGTTTTATATGGATAAGACCAAACCAATTGACACACTATTAGGAAGTCACTTGAAACTCAGCAAGAATCAGTCACCCAAGTCAGAGGAGGAACGAGATTACATGAGTAAGGTTCCGTATGCTTCAACTATTGGTTCACTTATGTATGCTATGGTTTGCACTATACCTGATATTTCTCATGCAGTGGGGGTCATTAGTAGATACATGAGTAATCCTAGAAAGAAACATTGGGAAGCAGTGAAGTGGATCTTGAGGTACCTAATAGACTCTGCAGAAACTTGCTTGTGTTTCTCAGGAAAGATTTTAGAGGTACGGGGCTATGTTGATATTAATCTAGTTGGAGACATTGATACTAGAAGAAGTAATACAGGCTATATTTACACTATTGGTGGCACTGCTGTATCATGAGGCTCTAATCTGCAGAAGACAGTTTTGTTGTCTACTACAGAAGCTGAGTACATAGCAATATCAGAGACTGCAAAGAAAATGATATGGCTACAGGGCTTCTTGAAAGAATTAGGCAAGAAGGATCAGATGGGCGTACTCTATAGTGACAGTCAGAGCGTTATATTCCTTGTCAGGAATCCAACATTTCAGTCCAGGACAAAGCACATTCAGATCAGGTATCACTTCATACGATCATTATTGGATGACAAACAGTTGATGTTTGATAAAATTTGTGGAAGCCAGAACCCTGCTGATATGTTGCCAAAGGGTGTTACTCTGAAGAAACTGAAGTTGTGCGCAACTTCAGTTGGTCTTCTAGCTTGAAGACATGGGCTTTGAGTTGCAGAGGTGGTCTTCAAGGTAGAGGTTTCACAGTGGAGGATTCAAGTTGGAAGATTCATGGAGGATTATGATGGAGGAGAACAGTTTGAGGAAGGAGATGATACAACTTGTGTATCGGTTTCCAAGTGGGAGATTGTTAGGGCAGGAGCCCGATTTCGCCACTCACGCTCCCGCCTCCTCTAATTCATGAATCAGCACTTCCAGCTCCCACTCTGCTCCCGATCGTGATCCCATCTCCGCCTCCTGTCTCCCGCGCAAGCGAACAGTCGCGCCTCATTTATTTCCCGTGTGAAGCTTCGCTTCCCTTCGCCAGAAACCGCTCCTGCCTCCTTTATTTCGCAAAGTGAAGCCTCCCTTTGCTTCATTTCTCTTCGTGATAAAAGGAGAGGCTCTCCTTCAGATCTGGTGGATACGAAGTCACGGTGTTCTTCTTTGGTTTTCTTCAGGATAGAGAAAAGTTTCCTCAGGGCAGAGGAAGAGAAGTGCAAGAAGTAGTTCCTTGCGGCAGAAGGAAGAAGAAAGAAGAAAATTGTTCTCTCTAGGCTTCTTCATGGTGGCTTGTGACAGAATAGAAATTAGGTTTATTTCTCATGTACGTGTTTCTTTTTCGGTGTATCTCAGTGTAGAGAGAGAAAAACAGAGAGAGCAACAAAGAGTGAGAGATTTCTCTTGTAAGTCGAGGTGATCGACTGATGTAAATTCATCAATTAGTAAAATCCTTTGCAACTCCGTGGATGTAGGCAATTTGTCGAACCACGTAAATCAGTGTGTTCTTTTGGTGTGAATTTTCTCGTGCTATTTTATTTGCTTCGTCGTCGATCGTTTTAAATTTTAAATATATCACAACAACACAACATATAGTAAGTATAAATGAATGAGAATAAAGAAAAGGATGATAATCACTAAGTGTTAAGTAAATATAACTTATGAATTAGTAAATTTTTATCAACATAAGTATGCCATAGGAGATGCCGATTTGTTCCAATAAATGCACAACTACATTGAAACAAGTCAATCCTATTACTTACTAGAATTTGTAGCTACATTTCTTATTATTTATATCTAATTCATGCATTTCTCTTTTGCGTTCAACATCAGCCTTTTTATAGTGCTAATTGTTTGATAATAAAATGTTTTTTTCCAGTTTTATTTCTTTGATATACTTTTCAACATAAGTCACTCAGTCTTCTCTCCAACCTGGTGAGTTCACTTTATTGGAGATGTTTGCTTTACAATCAAGCATCTCATATCAATTAAGTTAATAATATTTTTTTCTCAAGCTTCTCCCATCCAATCATTAAATGACTCGACATGTTATTTATGTTAATATAATGGATTTTTTATGTGAGTATTGAAATCATGCTTGGACCATTTGTATTTTAATGAGAGTAAATATGAGCGAACTTGATGACTTACATAAATAATTCAATGAAATTAGCATCAAATTCATATTTGCCATATCATTAGCAGCTCACCAAACTAAGTTGGGGACCTTCTAAGCATCACTATAATGAATAAACTTCTTTATATTCCTCCATAAATGGCAAATGAAATCTCTTTGCTCTGCATTAAGAAATGTATTATTGATGGCCTCATAAGGACTTTTTTGCAAATTCAATTTGAAAGCAAATATCATATCTAATAGTTAATTTTCTTAGCCAAATTTTGTAAGAAAAAAACATTTACATGTATTTTATTTTTACCCAGATTCAACCACTATAAAGGCAATAATAAACATACTAATATTGTCATACAAGAAATTTGTAGAAAGTAGTACATCTAAATATGTTGACTTCAAATGGCAAGCATCGGCCCTAATTAGATGCCTAAAAGTAGCTAGCTAAGAAACAAGCATTGTAAACCATGAAGCTAACATAAAATAGTTTGAATGAATTATCAATAATATCATATGTGTATGTAATATGAGAACACAAATTTCTATTAATAAGCTCTTACCTTAGTGTAGGCACCTACTTGTCTTTATCCTCAATATGTCCAAATATCATATCCCTTACTTACTCACTTGAGCTCCTAAGTCTCATTTGTTGGAGCGACAATTCATAGAAGGCCTCTAAGTACTATTGATGTGCTTTGGAGTGATGTCCAGATTATTCTTCAAAATATTGTATATTTAATGAGCTACCCAACTAGAAGTATCCTTTTTATTTCTAGCCTATCAATGCTTAGACATGTATGTGTAGTGTCTAATTTTCTCACTTCAAAAGTGTGACCATCTACCCATAATAATGCTCATATTTTTTATGGACATTCTCAATGTACACATGTTGCTATTACTCTTTTATCACTGGCTTTAATTTCTTATGACAAAACTATCTACATTGGCTTCAATGTGGAGGGCTTACTTAAAACTTGATACTTATAAAAGAGAGAACCAACTAAGAACCCCTGACTATCTCTACTCTGACAAATTAAATAGTCCACCATCAATAGCATCAACAAATATTTTTTATCATAACTTGAATGGTCTGCCTTCAACATTTGGTTAGAATTCTTAGTCAGTATATTTTGATAGCACGACATATTTTCATTGTCATATCAAAACTAAAATTTGAGCTTTGATTTTTCTAATGCAACGCCTAATCATTTTAATCACATCATCATCACTAATGATAAGCTTATACTCCTTAGGTGATGCGGCCAAACATGATAGTACAATTAAAAATCATGGCCTCTTGGTTAGGAACAAATTGCTTTAGTATCACCTCTAAGTACAAAAAAGTTGTTTACATCATTCTCAAGCTTCACTCTTCTTATTATCATCTTTATATTTTTTTAATTTCGTAATTAACATCAGTCTAATATCAACCAAATTTAAAAGTAAAAAAGAAATAACTTATTTATATTCATCATTTAAACCAATCAAGAAGAAATTCAATAGTCAAATTTTATTAAAAAGAATATAACAAATGAAATAAACAAAAGTTTAAGTAGTGATACAATAATTTATACTAAACTTTTATGTTTGAATTTAGTAGTTAAAAAGAGGGAAGCTTTACAAATAGTAATACCCTTTTTTAGAATTTGCAAGGTTCTTAACATCTCAAGCAGTAATAAAATATGAAAATATTTCTCTTACTATAACATGTGAAATAAAGTAAACTTAAGCAATGATAGAGTAAGTTCAAAAAATCAATATGCTTTCTGTAATAACAAATAATATTGAAACCAATTGTAAAAGAATGATTTACTTTAAAAGATGTTATGAATCATGATATTTCCACTTCAACAATATTTTTACCATCAACTTTAGCGATGTTAAAAATCCTTTCCACTACAAATTTAGGCTTTCATCTTCCTGATTTCAACTTCACCAAAAAAAAAAAAACTTCCAAAAATCATATAGAAGTCTAGCCTTATGATCACTCACAAACGAGGCAGCTTTACAAGGATCCCTCAGATCACAGAGCATTCGAGTCATTGTCTAATAGAATGTTGCTGAAGAGAAAGCTGAGAAGGGTGATGTGGGGGAAAATAAATGAATGCTCATAAGAGGGGCAGCTTTGATGAGGATCGCCAAGATGACTAAGCCACAACTCACAAGTTCATTCAGAAGGATGAGGATGATAAGGAAGCTAATGGAAATAAAGCAAAGGATGAAAAAGAATTGGCCCCTCGTGCGAGAAGGGAGAGGACATAATGGAGTTTGATGGTGCTTCTTTGAAGGGGTAGTGTAATTTATTAAAGGCGACGTGTTGGGATAGGATTATTTTGTCACTTGAGGGATGGAAGCACTTTTAGCCTTTGAAGTTGCTAGTATAGCTGAGAAAGACACATAAAAACACGTAGGTCAGATCTTTGATGTAATTTGGTCTGAAATTATGGTGGAAACCAAGGAAAACATGCACAACCAAATGCTCTTGAGTGCTCGTAGTTTGGGAGCTATTTGTGAAGTAGTTGGTATGGAGAGCAGTTTTTGGTGTTTGGGAATGGCTTCCAGCCAAAATTTTTGCTGAAGATTGGACGTAGAAACTAGAGATATTGCGGCTTCGATGATGTGCCGGTGTTTTCTTTCAATGCGACCGTTTTGTTAAGGTGTGTATGAACATGAAAATTAATGAATTATGCCATGGTTAGCTAGAAAGATGTTATGATGATAGTTTTTATATTCTCCCCCTCCGTCGGAATGAAGAATTTTGACTTTAGTGTTGAATTGAGTTTCAATTTGATTTTTAAATTATATGAAGTGGTTTGTAGTTTCAGATTTATGAATCATTGGAAAAAACCAATTGTATCGAGTTGCATCATCCACAAAGATTACATAAAAAATAAAACCTTGATTAGAGATATGTGGAGATGAACCCCATACATCAAAATAAACAAGCTGAAAGGGAATATAATTATGATTGTTAGAAGAAACAAAAGGCAGTTTATGTTGTTTAGTTGTATCACATAAGTTGCAAAAAGTAGAAAAATTTGAAATGCGTAGATGTGGATGCTGATTTCCTATGAGACGAAGAACTTTGGTGCTTGGATGACCGAGCCTAAATATTAGCAGGGTGGTTTTTGAGAGCATCGCTTGTTTGCAAACAGATATTGGATAGAGACCTTTACGGCAAGGTCCTTATAGAAGAATTTGTTGTGCCTTGAGATCCTTGATTTGATAGCCGAAATCATCAAAGAGAATTATACAATTGCTGTCAATAGAGAGTTGAGATATGAAGATTAAATTATGAGTGATTTGAGGTGGTGGAATATTGTAGAGAGAAAGAGCTTACGTGAGGGGGTAGGTAGCAGCCCTTGACCAAGATTTGAATGAGTATAATGTTGGAAAAATTTGTGTGCGATAGACGTACGCAGCGCTGCGTGCTATATTGGAGTATACCAAGGGTACAAGGGGGTTACATCCACCGTATAAGCCCTTGTAACCTCCATGTAACTTCCCTGTAACTTACGTGTAACCTCTTAATATATGATAACAAAAGCGCGAAACTTATTTTAGGGTACAGATATGTTGCAAAAAGTTACAGGGAGATTACAAGGGGTTATACCGCGGATGTAACCCCTTTGTACCATCGGTATAACCCCAATATCGCACGCAGCGCTGCGTACGTCTATCGTACGCAAATTTTTTCCACAATGTTGACGTTGCAAGCCACTATTTGTTCATGACCTCGGTAGGTTTCAGGGTTCTGGAGAGCATTGAAGTTAGCTGTCAAGTGGTTTGATGCCCTTGTGTTGGGAAAATATTTGCACACGCAGGTGTAGGTCGGGAGGTTATTTAGAGGGTACAAGGGGGCTACATCCGTGTTATAACCCCTATAACCTCCCTGTAACTTATTTGTAACGTACCTGTAACCTGCAAATAAGTTCTTCGCTTTTGTAATTCTGATAGGTACAGGTAAGTTACGGAGAGGTTACAAGGAGTATAACTTGAATGTAATCCCTTATACCCTCTAAATAATCCGATGGACGTAACGCTGCGTACGTGTCACGTACACAAATATTTTCCCTTGTGTTGAGATACCAATCTTGTTCATTTGTAGTGGTGCTGATTTGTATTAATTGGGTTCATGGCTGCTTAGGCTTATAGCTAAGGTTGGTACAATGCCAATAGTCGAAGGTGAGATGTCATGGTTTAAGACATATTTGGCAGCAAATTGCAATACTGATTGGTAAGATTTGGAGCTGCTACCATTTGAGGCCCGATTTACATTACTGTTTCGTCCCCTACCTCTGTAAATGGAGCGTCCTCTTCCCCGCTGCGAGTAGAGTGCAAGATGGCCAGTTGGCTGAATTTTTCCAGTGTTTTCATTGGCTATATTTATTTCATCGCCGTGGAGCAAGGAATACTAATCCTCAGGACTTACAGGGGAGAGGTTCTAATAACTGTTTTGAATGCTCGGTAGATTGGGGGTAATCCTTTGAGAATATACACAATAACGTCTTTTGTACCTAGTGATGATCCAGCGACTGCTATGGTGTCGACGAGTACCTTAATTTGAGTTAGGTACTTGGTCATCGTTTGATTCTCCATGGCTACATTGTGAAGCTCGTTTTTAAGTTGGATTACCCGGGATCTGTTTTTTTTGCTTGAAGGCGTCTTTGAAGAGCTTCCCAAATTTCTTGACAGCTATGTAAGTTGATGATATAGGGTAGCACTGCGGCGGAGACCATGGATAGGATAGCAGCGGCAAGATCCTGATCGATGAGATTCCATGTGTGGTTGTCTGGATTGGGGAAAGGGTTATTTGCGCTATCGGTGAGGAGAATTGGAGGTTTTGGTACAATTCCATCAAGGAACCCACCGAATCCATTTGCGTTGATTACCTTCGACATTTGCGACTTCTACAGAGGATAATTATCGGTAGATAGTGATGTATTTACCACTGATCGGATATCGGAAACTAGGAATTTCAGGGAAGAAGGCATCGGCAGCGTCTGGATCTTCATGTCTGCTTGGTTGTCGCCGATGAGTTTGAATCTTCCATGGGTGTGGTAGGGTTAAAGCTGTGATACCATGAAAGATTTGAGGAGTGCTGATGTATAAAGCAGAAGAAACAGAGAAGATAGGTAGAACTATAGAGAAGATTCAGAGTAATTCTTATATTCAGTAATGCCAATGCGTTATCTAGTGGCAATTCATACACATAGTAGATGCTTCTAGATAGTAAGGGTATTATAGTAATATTGTATAGGAACACATCCTAGTGCATACGATATTGCACCTAAGGGGAATAGGTTAGGTTGTTTGGGTTACAGTTTGAAGACAGTTATGCTGCTATTTCTGAACAAATGATTATTCTTCCTCTGTATAGTAATGTTGTTTGTAACAGAACTATTATATCAATACATTTTATACTTTAGAAGCAAAAAACCAGTGTTTAATATTACATAAAAAGATAAGACACTTCACTTAACAGTGAGTATCATGATTATTAAAATTAAAAAAAGATGATTAAAATAATAATTAATAATATGATAATATTATTTTTAAAATTGAAAAACAACGTATTTCACAAGTTAAGTTGTCCTCCTGGGATACTCTCCATGTCGATCACTCTTAGCGGTGAAAACTTTCAGTCTATATGTCTAACAAAAAAAGTCACAGTTTTCAGTGATTCTTTGCAGACACTTGTAAAATTGTCTTGCATAGCTATGCAGTTGACGTGAAGTTAGCATAAAACTTTAAAGTTCACAGTAGCAGTGCAATCCTCAGGAGGTACCAGAAATTCTCGAACTCATCTTTCCTAAATGCTTTAAAAGACATCTCATTA
Organism: Phalaenopsis hybrid cultivar; assembly: GCA_002079205.1. NCBI lineage: Eukaryota > Viridiplantae > Streptophyta > Magnoliopsida > Asparagales > Orchidaceae > Phalaenopsis > Phalaenopsis hybrid cultivar. Next base: position 101,549 of record JXCR01136334.1, on the reverse strand, counting down.
AACATAACACAAATAAAAATTGATAACATAAGTAATTAATTATAAATTTATGTTGTTGTGAGATTTCAAATAACTCAGTATATCAATTAAGGAATCTGTAACAACGAGAAGACAACATACCTTATAAAAAAAAGGGTTCTTAGTTACATTTAAACGACGTAATATCAATTCTGTGTGCTTCACATATGCATATCACCAAATAAGGTCATCCAGAAGAACCTCAAATGCCATATCACAGAAAAGAAGAGATGAACTTGGTTGTTTTCATTAAGATTTCACATGTGACACCTGCCGAAAGCGACAAATAGACCATCAGAAGAACTCCATAAGGTATAATGTCTCATCATAAACCTCCAAAGCCCACCAAAAGAAAGCAAAATAAATGCGGAAGGAAAAAACACTTACAAACAATGTAAAAAAATAAAACAATCAATATTAAATACAAAATGAACAAAAAAACATAAACTATATAAAATTCAAATATAAAAAATAGTGAATATATTCAACAACCAATATAATTAAAAATATATAAAAACTCCAATCATTCTCCAACGTTGTCATCTCACTTGTACCTTCCATGTCTTTAATACCGGTCTCGGGAACGTCATTTTTAGCCTATGACAAAGACTATCCAAGATGATATTTATTTGTCTCGGCAGAGATATGTTCATGATTCTCGCCCACCATGCAGAATTCGATGTCATTACGGAAAGGATGCTGTTGAATATAGTTGTAGAGAGTCATCGTGATAATCACAATCTAAACTTGTTTGAGAAACGGGTAAGATGTCATATCGCGTAGTATAATCCATTTCTTATTCCAAACACCAAAAGTTTTCTCAATGACATCGTGTTAGGTCATGCCTTGGACTTTTTGCCTCCTTTGAGTATCGGTAGTGATGCGGATGGCATTGGTTTGGATGGGCTCATCATTCACTCTGTCAGTTGGGGCCTTCTCTTATTTGTGGGTGATCACTTCGATAGCCACAAATTCTTTCAGGTTCCTGGCCTTAATCAAATCTTCGACCAAGCTTCTGAGGTGTCTGCACTCTTTTGTGTTGTGGTTCTGGTCTTTGTAGTATGTGTATTTGTACTTGTTTTGGGCCCAGCTTCTGACCCTCATTAGCTTATGTTTCTTGAAGTAATCTTTATCTTGGATGGCTTCCACCAGTTTGGCCATCAAAATTCTCAGGGGAATCATTTTGAGTTGTTTCGCTTGAGTCTTCATTCGCTTGTTAGGGTGGGTCGGCTGTTGACTAGGGTATTGAGACTGTCTTTCTCGACAGTTGCTCTTTTGACTCCCTTTGTTGTCGTGGTGCTTGTCACTTTCATAATGTGGTGGGTAAGAGGACGGAGGCCATATTTAGCCCTCCAATCGTCCTCCACCAATGCTCTCTTCTGAGATTGAGCACCAGTGACAACCTTCCTAGCCTCCTCTCGATCGTTAAAGATGAACTCCTTAGCAACAATATGATGATTGGCCATCTCCAGCAGTTCAATAATCAATTTTGGCAAGCCTATGACATATTTGAAAGGCACTCTCCTTACTCCCTTTGTCAGGATGACTTGCGTGATCAGAGGTTCAAGATTTTGAATCTCCATCATTTTCCACTAAAATCTATTGATGTGCGACTGAAGGGTCTCTCCTTCTTTATGTTTGATCAGTAGGAGAGCCCTAGACTTCTTCCATGGCTTTTGTGCACTAACAAAATGGGCTATGAATAGCCTCCTGAGCTTGAGGAGCTGAAATTGAGAATTTAATAAGTATGATGTGAATTCTGTCTGTATTCAGGACTATAATGAATCTCAAATTTTGTTGAAACTGAGAGATAATAATTAAGAAGTTTAAATTTGTAAATGAACATATAACAAAACCAACTTATAAATAATAAGCATATAATAATATATGTTTATTCTTTATGATGATTGACATACATACCACTCAATTCTTATGTATGGAACACATCTAACACCCGAGCTTCAATTTTAATATGTGTGTTACCTTATTTTTGCGTGGAAAGTATATTTCACTTTTTAAAAATTAAAATAATGGAAATTTCTATGTATTTACATATATAAACTCAATTCTTAATGTATTTACATATATAAAACCTAAACTTTAATTTTTGCATGCATGTCACATTCCTTGTATAAAAGTTAGATACTGAAATTTTTGATGTGATATGAAAGATTTAGCTGGTATAAATCTAAATACTAAATTTTAGATGTTAGATATCTAAATACATAAGAATTGGGTGGTATGTATGTAGATGCCACTAAACTTTACTGGAAGCCAAAATATAAATAGTCAGTATGGAGATACGCCATATCATTGCAAATGGCGCAGCAGATAATTATTTCAGGCTCCACTTGACTATGGGTCAAGCTTTCAGATAAACATCATATTTTCATTCTAAATCATAATGACAATTACAAAATCCTTGAACTTGTAATTGTTTTATGAAAATGTCCTATAACATAAAAAAATAATAATAAAATTTATCCAAAAATGATACATCAAGATATAACCATGTACATTTATAATGTTAGTGTACAAAATATTTGTCCATCATCAGGAAGAATCAATGTTTATGATGATGATGATATTCATACATAAAGTATCATATACTTCGTATTGATGATCCAATTGAAAAAATAGGCACATTAATACAAAATGTTATCATATAGATTTTGTTTTTCTATAACTCATGCACTCATCTGTGTGTGCCGGACCTTATGCTTAGAAATAAAGCACTCAACCTCTAAGCCAAACAGGCTGCATGATATTAATGGAATGTGCTCTTAAACAAAGAGAACACTCGAGGCGACAACAACAAGAAAAATGCGAAAAATGATCCGAAAAAGAAGCTAAGGATATAGTTCATGGCGTCTCTGTCATCTTGATGAGCGTAGTTTCTTTGAGCTGAGATGGTAGTGGCAGAAGGGATGGCTTCAATGACGGCATCAGCTAGATCTGAAATGAAGGAAGAAGTGCAGCCCAAAGCGGGGACCCTACCCCAGTTTGTGATGCCAGATTCTAGAGCCAAGTTCTTGTACTCCATGTCAATTTCTTCCAAAGTTTCTATGTGCTCGCTAACAAAGCTGGATTCAGAGGGAGATATGTCCGAATTAGATCCATAACTATTAAGGAAAATAGTAGAAAAAATAGACATGCCACTCGATTCCTATGTATTTACATATCTAACACCTAAACTTGAATTTTTAGTTAGCTAAGCTTATCCGTGCATGAAAAGATGTTTTTCACTTCTTAAAAGTTAAAAACGGCGGTATTCTGATGGAATGTGAAAGATTTGAGTGATATAAATGCACAAAGTAAATTTTAGGTTTTAGATATGTAAATACATAGGAATTGGGTGATATGCATGTATATGCAACAACAACAACAACAACAACAACAAAGACTTAATCCCACTATGTGGGGTCGGCTACATGAATCCTTTTTCTCCATTGCGTCCTATTTAGTGTCATATTTTCATTTACTTTGGTCGGCCATATGAATAAGAAACAACAACAACAACAAAGCCTTAATCCCACTACGTGGGGTCGGCTACATGAATCCTTTTTCACATTGCGTCCTATTTAGAGTCATATTTTCATTTAGTTCTAGTAAATTAAGATCATTTTTAATGCAATAAGCCCAAGTTTTCCTAGGTCTACCTCTGCCTTTCTTAACACTAGTCGAATCTATATGCATGTATATGCCCCAAAATAAAAAAAATAATTTGAGAAAGTGGAATTAAATGTTAGACAAGGAGGTGTCTTCATGAATTTTACTGGTTATTTGTTACTGTCTTGTTTCAGGATTGTCAAAATCTGATATGTTCTTGAAAATTGAGCAAGTTAATTATAGTTAGTTCTCCTGGAAGAAAAAAAATGAAGAAATTTGTAGCCTTTTTAAGACAACACATTTTTTTGTGTGGGGCATTTACGTATAAAACTCTTATGCATTTACATATTGGACACCTAAGCTTTCATATTTATATGCAGAAAACTCTGAATGTTTTATATTACATTAAAAATACTTTTTGAAAGTGAAAATTTATGACCTTGACGTGGTATAAATGTAAATATCAAACTTTGGGTGTCAGATGCATAAAAATTGTGAGGAAAATTCTTTTATTTTTCACTTGGATAAAATGATTAGAGCAAAATTCAGGAACCTTGATAGATAGTTCAAAGAAGTTTCTTGATAGTAAATGAAATTAACTACCTTATTGGAACAGTGAGAAGACTTCCAACCCCTTTCTGGCCAAGCTCGACTATAACTTCATCAGTATAAGGTTTCAGCCACTGCACAGGCCCAACTCGGCTCTGAAAATACGTAGAAAATTAACGAGATCAGGCAAATTACAGATGATTCTGAAGCAGGAAAAAGGAAAACTAATTAGCAGCTAAGGGGTCATCTGGGATCATTTTTAATTATTTTATTATTTTATTTTGTTTATATTTATTTAAGATAAAATATGTTAGGTAAGTTGAAAATATATTTAGTTATTTTTAAAGCACTCTAAACTTCTAAAATTATTCTGAGTATATTTTAAAAATAAATTAATTTATTTTTAAATTAAAAAAAAATTCAAAACATACAGCAAAACAAACATGTTTTTTTAAAAAAAAGAACTTAAGAAAAAAAAAAATGAACAGAAAGGCAAAATGCACCTGATAGGCCAGAGTGTGGCTATTCATGACTCTTCTTGACTTCAACTCATCCATGATCAAACTGATACAATCCTCCATCTGATCTCTGTAAGGATCTCCAGCATCCTCAACATAGCTAAGTGGAACTCCATGTGCGCTGAAGAATATCATGACCTATCGTTGTACATTAAAGTGGTCAAATTATAAGAAACAAAGAATTTCCATTTCAAATTTTAAGTAGAATAGCATGTACCAAATAAACAAACAAAGTAAGATGCCTTATAAAAGGCAAAATTAAAGAGGTAAGGTGAAAGAATAGCTTGAGGCAAATACACCAGATGTTCCATTTCTAAAATTAGTTCCAAACTTCAAAACAGAAAAAAAAAAAGTTAGCAAATAAAATATTAATGTCATATTTTATTCACACTCCAATTTTATTGTAGAAAATATATCTGAAACAAAATGCAAGAACAATAACATAGAAAAGATGTTTGAGCTCCATTATATTCTACACTTTATTGTAGGGTGTCTCTAGGTTAAGGGATCAATTTCCAACTAATTCAACTTTGAATTGGTTCTCCGGCCGATTCAATTTAGTTCTAAAACCGATTTCACACAAAGCCAGGTAGAGATGATGATTGAACCAGAAAATTGGTGAACCTGTTTTGCTTTTGCCGGACTACCTGATTTTAATATCCGCCAATTTATAGTTTTTTTTAATTTTAATCAAATTGATAAAAATAAACTATTTAGATTAAATTAATTAATTAATTAAATTCATATGCCTTAATTTAAAGCTGAATGACTTACAAATAAAAAGAGTGACTAGTGAAATTTATCCTAATTTTAATGTTATTATCGTTCAAATCTAGTACTAAGTACTCCAGAAAATTTTCCAAGCATTTGCATGAACATATGACCATACACAAAAAACATGACCAAACTATTATGCCCCAAAGCTTTTATCTAGAAACATATTCAAAATATTTCATGGTGAAATGTTTGGATTTAAAATATTGTATATTGATTTCATGAAAATATTATTGTTACATAATTATTATATAATTTAAATCATATTAAAAAAAATTATTATTTATTATATTATCCCATTCAATTCTAATCAAATCTTTGAATCCTAGATCTCTCATTCCAATTCAATATATGATCAAGTTTACAAAACCTTACAAAATAACACAATTCATAATTTTTAACTTTGCGTAATGTTAGCAACTATTAATACAAAATAAAAGAACAAACATAATTCATTCCAAAAAAAAAAAAAAGAAGCCATAAAAAATGAAATTTCACAAAAAATCTGAGAATAAATAAAACCCTCACAGCACTTTTAAGATACACATTGCAGAAAAAAAAAATCAAAATACAATGAACTTGACAAAACCTTAATCACACATGTAGAAGGAAATTATAAAGTAAATAAATGAAAAAGAGCAACTGCAGCATACTGCACATGGAAAGGCATATGAAGGAGGAAAGGCATATGAAGGAGGAAATCGGCTAACTGCAACCGGTGGTAATGCATATAATTTGGCGATAAAATCAAGCTAAATTAAAAAATTCATAGGGAAGCAACATTGCAGAACTCACATAGAAGGAAACACACACCAAAAGCAGAAGTCAAACAAGACAACAAAAGAAGCAAAACATGTGAAACACAAGAAATTCTACAGCAGAAGGTATAAGAAGACAGTAATCCATGACAGTCTTACAGTAGCAAAACAACATTTTGATCTACAGTGCAGGCAAATTCAAAGTAGAAGAAAACAATATGCTGAAAGCTTAGGATCGGTAATCAAGTGCAATAGGGAAATTAACTGTAGCAAAGTTGGAAAAACCAAGTACCAAATGGCTAAAGATTTGAGAAACCATACCATATACTTAAATATTTTAGAGAACGAAACCTAGTCTCAATAGGATCATTATTTTAAGCAAATTTTATCAAAATCAACTAGAAAAATAGAGTAGACTCAGTAGAGATAACTGGATCAATTTTAATGCATATAACTTGGAACTGAAAATGAATAAGTGAAACAGGCAGATTTTGCTAAGTGCTATGATAGAAAAAAGAAAAAAAAAAACAACGAAACTCATAACTACATTATTAAACTCTAAATAATTCAAAATTAGTCAAGAAGGGTTTGGCGAGCGAAAAAAATACAAACAAACAGTTGAAAATGAAAAGGGAAAAAGGCAATTCTCTGATATGCTATGATGGAGAAAGGAAAAAAAGTAAAATAAACTCGTAAACAGAAGGTGATTAAAACTGATTGAGTAAAATCATGAATATTTATGGCCATATATATGTAAATTGCAAATATTCTATTTAAAAAAAGGGCCAGAGTGAAAAAAAACTAATAATTATAATAAACTCGACAAACTAAAAGTTTCTAGCAAGGGTACTAAACTCTAGATGGGGCTCACCTTTTATGAATAGATAATTAGGAAAGCACAATGACCAAAGATAGACGATTGCTTCATCTAAGAGCATGAGATAATAAGGCGTCTAGCTTCAATGATTATTATAGTTGGTAAATCAAGAGGATATATGGAGCTATAACATAATAATTATCTCATATAAACCATTATACAACAATAACTAATTCTTTGAACGTGCAGGAATATAGAAGTCTCACAAAATACGAACTTTTTTGTTGTCTTCATATATTACAAATAAAAAAAAAACTATCTATGAAATCTCTTGTTCAGGAACGAAGATACCTAACTAATGTATCTCACATGAAGCTTATGCATAAAAAAACCACCATTTACGTCATCATCAGCTTAATTGACAATAAAATAGGATCAACATTATAAATCCCTTTTTTATTCATTTATGCTTAGTGTTTTTTGAGGTATTACTCTTGTTCAGGAACGAAGATACCTAACTAATGTATCTCACATGAAGCTTATGCATAAAAAAACCACCATTTACGTCATCATCAGCTTAATTGACAATAAAATAGGATCAACATTATAAATCCCTTTTTTATTCATTTATGCTTAGTGTTTTTTGAGGTATTACTCTTGTTCAGGAACGAAGATACCTAACTAATGTATCTCACATGAAGCTTATGCATAAAAAAACCACCATTTACGTCATCATCAGCTTAATTGACAATAAAATAGGATCAACATTATAAATCCCTTTTTTATTCATTTATGCTTAGTGTTTTTTGAGGTATTAAACTTATTCTTCACAAATCAATTGAACAACTTCTATCAATGGAGTCCTAGGTGTATTGCTTCATTCCTAATTCTTTGGCATTAATTCTACTATTCATGTAACCATATTTATAAAAAACAAGTAAGTCTAATTTTTCTCATGACAAAATCAAATAGCACAATGGCTATGTCTACAATGCTATTATTGATGACAATCACAACATAAATAGAGCATCAAACTATGTGTCCAAAACTTTGATTTGGTTTTAAGCGACCAACTTAGTATAAAGGAGAAAAGACTAGTAATTTCACACAATCAAAGTAAGTTAACAAAAGCAGGCATGATCAGCTCTTTCAATCAAGTCCTCTCCAAATCATTATGATTATGACCAAATTTTGAGAAGATGAAATGATGTTTATAAATGACAGAAATATAGCCCAAGCAACAAGCACAAGTTTTAGGACATCAAAATGGCATTTTTTTGAGCCAAAACCTGTAGAATGTGCTCTAAAAATTTTAAATGGTTATTAGTCATAAGCTAGGGAAAGCCTGAAGCAATAGTTAGGCTGCCTCTATTTTGACGTGGAACTTAAGAGGTTAAAATCATAGAAGTCACGTCTCATTTACATGACGACGATGAGTAAATGAGGATATTAAGCATAGAATATGAATTACAACACAATAAAACAAGAGGAGAAAAATAAAAATAATTGGCTCAATGATGACGAGTAAATGAGAAAAATAAGACAGATATGAGGTAAAATTATAAATAATAGGTTGATTAGAGATTATGATAGTAGCATCTAAAGAAATTATTGTAGTAATAAATAGAATTTAAGTAGTTGGAGTATATAAATGGAGGGCAGAAGATAAAAGCAAAGGATTAGAAGACAAACAGATGAAGCAGTAGGAACATATTTAACACCACAAACTATACTCAATAGAAATGAATGGAGCATAAGCATAAAGCAAAAATCAAAATGACATAAAGATTATAATGAAAGGATAAATGCATAAAGATTATTATTCCACATCAATAAAGAATAATGCTAAGGATGCTGATGATTAATAAGGATAAATGCATAAAGATTATAATGAAATTTTATCAGGTGTGAAATTAGATTGGTAAACTTCTTTCTTGCTCCTACAGAAAAAATTAGGAATATTTCAAAAATTTTCCCCTGACACATTCAACCCCATAACCAAGTAATTCCATAGCAAATTATTATAACTTAATTCCCATTCCATGTATTTCAATAAAAATAAGAAACTAAGCAAGCCCTTCACTTAAAGTGTGGATTTAAGATCACATTAAACAACTGTCCTAACAAAAATCAACTCTCTTCTACCTCAATGCAAAGACAAGTAAATGAGTTAATTGAAAGAGAATACCTCATCAGGTTTAGAAAATTTTGACAATTCTTTCTCTATCAAATCAGCTATCGATTTTATATAACCTTGACGTTGATACCATGATTCTATTACAGAGATAGCTACTCTTGTAAAATAACCATCCTCCCTGCAAGTGATACATATCAGTAAACACTAAACATTAACCCACCAGAGCTTAGCATTTCAAAGACTTAGTCAATAAAGAAATGGATACTATAGCTATAGATTTTTCACCTGAAGATACTTTGAAGAACACGGATGCTTGAACCACTAGTTGAAATGGAGAACTGAGGATATAATGGTAGAATAACAAGCTTGGTAATGTTTTCCCGCTTTATCTGACAATTTTAATTTGAAAATTGTTCAAAGAAAATGAAATTGCAAAACAATTTGTAGTTAACTAAATAGAATATGGACAGGAAGCGAATTGTGTTACATAGAAATACTATATATATCAACTTGTCATTGGCAAAGGCTTCCCTTTCTATGATACTCTAAAAATAATTCCTAAGGCTATTTTCCTTCAACGAAGGTGCAATAACTACATGTACACGGTCGTTTGAGGTGATCTTTTTTTTCTATTTTGTTTTGTTTATGTTTTGATTTAAAACAAAACATGTTTGACTATTTGATTAATGTATGGTGGCTTTTAAGAACATTCAAAATACTTAAAAGTTGGTTAGAGTGTTTTTAAAACATATTAATTTTTTTTAGAAACAAATCAAACAACAACAACAACAACAACAACAAAGCCTTAATTACACATGTTAGAAACAAATCAAACATGTGTAAAAAAAACGCTAAACAAACATATTTTTAAAAACAAAATGAATAACAAACACAACCCAAAAAAAAAAAAAAAAATCAAAACAAGCCCTGCAAATTTCTAAATGCCATACACCATCATGTTACCAATTTTGAGCTAGCGACCACAACAAGGTTCCAAAGTTCATACCACCAAGAAGTCTCCAAAAAGGTAACACTGACAGATTATCGGGAAAATAATTTGATTGGCCACTTGATGAATAAAAACATAACTCATTGAAAACTGGTATTCAATAAAATAAGTCGAACTATTGGAAGCCATAAAAGAAAAATGAAGAACCTGCTGAATAGCTTCCTCTGTAAATGGATGCCAGTATCGCATTGCAACAAACACACTTGCATGCAAACCTTTGTCTTCCAAGGCAATTTTTAGAGCCTGTGCCTGACAGAACAATAATTTGGAGTAAGCATCAAAGCAGCTTCTCAATAATCTTTACAAACATATATAATAGGTGATTGGTTTCGGTTAAAATATAGATACAAAATGAACTCGGAACGTAAACATGTTCCAAATAATCAAGCAAAAACACATTCATGTAGGAATCTTTTGTACTAACTTGAAAATTAAAACATAAAAAGGTGATCCCATATGTTAAATTAACAAACTAAGAATTAGTGGCATCGACTTAGAACCCACTCATAGAAAGTGTTTTGGTATACAAATAAATGTTTTTCCATTCAAAACTTAACAATATAAAAGTCTTTCATACCTGCTCATCTGTAATCTTTCTTAAAGGCGATCCACCACCAATAGAAGCATAAGCTTCTTTACTCTTTGGAGCTCTAAATGTTGAGATTAGCTTGGCCAAGGGCTTTTGAAGAAAACGGAACAGCCTGGGAAGTCTGATTATATCCTGTGGCATATTAAAAAAAAAAAAATCAATCCTAAATACAAAGAGAGAAAAACTCAAAAAGACTTCAAGCACTAAAATCAAACATCAAACGTCAAGAACCTTTTTTAAAAACTATCTATGATCAAACAGATACAAAACAAATAGTTGCCATCTTATATCAAGTGAACGATTCAATACTGACATTGCTAACATTTAAATGTTTTTTGGCTTTACTTGTAGGAATATCAGCCAAGTTTTAGAACACGACAGCAAATGAGTGGCATAAACTTTGAAAGTATACACAAAAGATCAATGTCCATCAAAATAGCAAACAACAAAAAAAGCCTCCTTCCACAAAAGCAGTCAGCCTTTGCATCCAGATACTAGGCTTTAGATCATATCAAGTTAGTCATTGACGTCATGCATTTTATCTCTTTACAAAACGGTGCATTGGCTCCCAATTCATATATCATAAATATTCAAAAATAAAATAGTTTCAAAAAAACAAAAGAAGTAACCGCGCAAAAAATCTTAAACTTAATAAATTTGATTATTTGTTCCAATAAAATAATCTCTTGAAGGCATTTATGGCAGTTGCTTTAACTCCTTGAAAAAATGCAATATCTTCATAAAATCTGGTGTGATTGCATTGGATTATGCAACATAACATTTTTTTCGACACTAACAAGTAAAAAAATACTCATTTAAAAGCACTATGGGCATCATAACCACAAGCATCAAGCCAATAAACCAACAAGACTCCAGTCCAAAAACCGTTCAATGCCCATAAAAATAAATGAAAAAACAGAAGAATGATTTCTTTCCGACAAAGTACTCAAACAAGCGACTGCATACTTGTTATAATCTTTGACCATCAAATACAAGAAAGAAAAGTCTTTTTTCATGGTGAATATGAGTAGAAAAGCAAAAATAGTAAAAATATAAAGGCAAGATCAATCAAGTATGAAAAGAAAGAAATAAATCCTTAGAAAGAACTGAAATGCCTGACAACCGACAAAATAAGATGTTGCTAGGTGATTCTATAACATCAAAGCTTATTTTTTTCCAAGGACAAAGCTGATGCGCAATCACGTATTAATATTGAGATACAATGTTACCTTTTTCTTCACGATAAGGAACCAAAATAGTAGTAATTAACTACCAACCATTCAGTTGAGTAGTACAACCCTTGACCCCTAAAGCGGAAATCTAAGGTTTGAATCTCAGTAAATTAAAAAGAAAAAAAATATAGTAACAGAATACACAAATGTTCACTCATAACTAATAATCACTCCATTCAAACTACAAATTTGAGTTGGACTTGAGCTATGGAAAATAGGAATAATACGGAAAGTTTAAAGAAGATTGAAAGGCATAATATGAAAGATGACAAAGAAGAAATTTTGAGAATCAAATAAAATTTATCAGCATCTCTATAACTATCCCTCAGTTATATACCTTTATATGTGTAACCATAGACAAAATTTGACAAAAATAGCTGAAAACGCCAATCCCAATTAGTTGGGATAAACAAATAATGATGATGATGTTAATACTATCAAGACTAAGGGGATATTTGGGTTGCTGCAAAAAAGAGTGCACTGCACCTTTTGCATCAGTTTCAAAAACCAAGGCATTTGGTTGGATGAATTACAAATGCAGAATAAAATTACAATGAATTTGGAATCCATTCACTAGTTTATTTCAATGTACTTGAAATAACTGGATTTGAGCGAATTTCAAATACAATGCTTTGTGTAAAGTGTTGCTAGCAACTGACGATCGCCTCTTTCTATTGGTCCGTTGATGGTCACCGCCTCCACTTGTCAACCACATATTTTACCGCCTCCAGCCACATATTTTATTGCCTCCAGCCACATATTTTACATTGTTTTCATTTTTCTTGACACCAAAAAAAAAAAAAAAAATCACGCATTACCTTTACACTGAACCAAGAACTTCAAAGTGTTCCAAATACAATACATTACTTCTAAACTACATTTTTATTTCAGCAAATCAAATAGCCCATAAATAAATTCAATTTAATGAACAAAATATCACTTTTTCTGCCAGGAACATTTGAAAATATAATCTTCTTCATCATTGTTGATATAGATAGTAACCTTGTTATAAGTAAAATACTTCCCAGGAAAAAAAATCAAGCAATTGATACTCTATTTATGGAAATTAGTCATTACAATACGCAGATAGCGCAACCACCAATTAATTGAAATGTTACTCAATGTTAACAAGACTAAATGAATTCAATTTGATGTCTAAAACAACCTTTTTTTTGTGATGCACTATAGAAAAAAGAAATATTCATTATTTTTAATGCAGATGGCTGCTTCAAAAGGATATCAAGTAATAGAAACTTATGATTAAAATACTTCCACTGGAAAAATCAAGCAAGTAAACTGATGCGCTTTATGGAACTTTGTCATTACTACATAATAGAAAGAGAGACATCATCACGGCATATCCTTTTTGGGTTCCCCAATTACATGCTTGCAACAATTTCCATTATCGAACCCTTGAGAAAGCAAAAAAATGCTACTTTCAACTAAGTTAAAAAATAAATAAATTACTAACAAAATCTACAATCACTTTGCACATTTTGATAACAAAGATAAGAGTTGAGAGTTGTAATAATCTGAAACGAACGCTACTATAAAAAGTTGAAATAATACTAAAGAGAGAGTTCACAACCTTCAATTGTACAACTACGCTTGTGAAATCCATCCTAAAAAGAGTCAAATGGGATGAAGTTTTTTCCAAAGAAGAGGCTATAGAACAGGAAATTTATCCATGAAGGGACGCATGATGGGTACGAAAATCATAAAAAATAATAATATTTGAGGATGATTGGTAAGGGTGGGTGATGAGAGGCAACACAGTGAGCACATATGATATGGCATAATGGGAGGGGAATCAATAAGCACCGAGTATGTGAGATAATGAGAGAAGAGAGCAGGCACAAGATTATGTGAGGCCCAAAAAGGGAGAAATCAAGGAGTAAACACATCAAAGCTAAAAAGGAAAAGGGTCTCATGTGAGTAAGGTCAAGAGCAAGTAAGGTATGAGCAGAGGAGTCACATGAGGGGACCTTTCCAGTTCATTGATTTGAAGTTACAAGCTAAGGGATCATGCTTACATCCTTCTACCAAATAGATAACAAAGAAAAATGTCAAGAGAAATGAAACCAGTGCATGAAAAGAATCAAGAAAGTAGAGAGAAAAGTAATTTAACTAGAAGAATAAGGAAAAGGCTATGGGTATAAACAAAGAGAGAAATATAAACCTTAAAAGAGATATAACAACAACAACAACAACAACAACAAAGCCTTAATCCCACTACGTGGGGTCCCTACAAGAGATGCTACAAAAATTTTATTAAAATCCCTATCCATCATCAATAATCTTCAAATGAAGACTAAAGATCTATTAAAAAACTTGAGACTTGGACTGCTTCCCTAAAATATAATAAGACTACTATGCAAGGAAATAAAATATCACTATTACATATAAGAAACATATTTAAAATATGCTTTAAAATTTTTGGCACGTATCTAATGGTTAATAATTGTATTTCATCACATCCCAAACACATATAATGACTTAACTTACTGTCCACTCAAGCTTGACAAGAAGCAAAATGTAACATAGTCTTTGAAGGAAACCTTTTTATAATTCACTTGTTTATTGAATTTGGTTTCCTTTTCATTTATTTGTAAGGGTAGTTTTGTAATTATGAATGTATAAGTGCTACTAACGGAGGCTACCATATGTATATCCCATTCTCATACAGTATTTTTTGTTTTTTGAGTTTTGTTTCAAATTATCATGAGATTTGAAAAAAATTTACCTAGTTTGGAGAACGGGAAGGTCACATAGTGGCTGTCCAACAGAGATATTGAGGGATCAGGCAGATGGAACACTTCCAGTTTCTTGACAGTTGCATAAAGGGGTGAAAACAATAATTGAGCTAGAAAATTCATTGTCAAGAAAGTGTCCAGGATGCAACTATTGCCTAATTTGATAGCAGTCACATCTCTTTGGAGTTCTCAATCGATATAACATCAGGCTCTACTCTCAGATTTCTTGAATTTAGAATAGACTCATCAATATGTTGAGCCCATACCTCCATCTATCAGATTCTGTATTTTCCAGCATCTTTATTATCATTTTGCTTTCATGTAAATATTTAACTTATTGTTTTGTTTCTTTTATCAGAAGGGTGGGCAGCTAGACAGTCAAGCCAAGAAAGGATTGAAGAAAAATATCTTTTTTTTCTTTTGTTCTTCAAACCTTTTCTCGGCTAGATTTTTTGGATCCTAGGTACAAATTGTACCAAGTTCTTTGTTGTCCTTTCCTATTACTATAATTTGCTTTGTTTTTTGAACAGTTAATCTGCTAGTTTATTTTCCTCTTGTACGGTTTCCTTGACTGTTTGAAATTCCAATGAAACCAAAATTCCAACGAAGGAACTGCGAAAGGAGAACAAAGTTCCCAATCAAGTATCTTTGGATAGTAGGATAGGAAATCAAAGAAGGGTACACAACCACAAGAATAAGTGCAGCTACTGCATGATTGCAAGGACCAAGCCTTTGAGATGAATCAAGAATCAACAACAAGGAATTTCTACTAAAGGTGAGTTCGTTATTCTTCTATGAGGTTTTTGTTTCAGTTAATTATGTCAAAATCCTTTGTATTCTCTGTTAGAATATCTCTGTAAATCCGGTAGTATTTTTTTTTCCCTTTTTTGGGTTCTTGGTGATATCAAGCATTGTAAAATTTAAAATGTTAGTCTTTGTCATAACATCAAAGGGTGCCGTAAAGAAAAGATATTGTCTGTTCTATTATGACAACCAATTGTCCCCTTATGAAATAGAGGTAATCCAAGTCTAGCCTTGATCTTGAATGTTAGTAGTCTAATTAAAAAGAAAATGAAAAAGAAAACAAATATGCTCATCAAGTTGGGGGTATCTCTATCCTAGAACATTCTTCTAAAGCTTTGCAATAGCAAAGAGAATGAAAATCAAATGTGAATAAAAGAGGAGTAAAATTAGCAGTAACTATTAATCAATGTTCCAATTAAATTCCAATCTAAAAATTATACATCACCACAAAGCAAAATAAAAGGTTAGCATCATACATACAGGATCAGCAAACAGATTGAACAGAAATGGTTGAACATCATCAAGAGTCTCTGGGCCCCCAAGATTCAGCAGCAACACTCCAACCTTTTCTTGTACATTATTTGCAGAAATACTATGACTATTTTCACAAAAGGAGCTTGCTTCTATCGAACCATATGCATTCTCTATACATTTTCTCGTCAAAATTGACCCTTTTTTGTTGGGCTTTAGCACAATCTCATTTTTATTAATTGAAGCATGACATGAAAGGCAAGAAAAATCAGATGATTTATTAACCCTCCGTGAATTTTTATCTGGATAATACAATATATGTGTCACATTGCAAAAGGATGCATCTTCTCGTCTCCAGGACCTGAAAAGAAATAAGAAGCAATTCTAATTCTGCCCACAACAAACCTAATAACTAAAAAATAGAGGAAGGAAAAAGAATTATTCAAGTGAGTTACATAAAAAAATTTGAAACTCTAATAATTTGAGGTATAAATTTAAGACAAAGGCATAGACGTAATGTGAAAGTTATGTATTAGAAAAAAAAAATGACAACTGGATTGCTGGTACTACAAAATTAGAACTTACAGTGATGAATGCGTTCTAAATCTTTGCTGATGAACGCCTGGAAACTTCAACTGTTGAAGTGTCAAGTTTGCAGCTTCCATGATGTAAAGTAGTCTTGGTATAACTCTAACCTGTAGGACCAATTAAATACATTCATTCAGATCCATTAAGACAAGAGGGTACATGAAATCCATACATCATTAAGAAAAAGGGAAACCAACTGTAACAACAATGTGAAAGTCATCAAAAGACAATTCAGTCAAGCCTATTAAGAGTAAGCAAGCTCCATTAGGGATCTAGAATTGAATGCCTGGTATCTATTTCTCAATTTCGTGCTCTTAGAGAGATAACAACAATAAAAAATTACGGGCTGTTCGATAGCAGACATTTACCTAAATCCTACCAAAAAGANAGATAACAACAATAAAAAATTACGGGCTGTTCGATAGCAGACATTAACCTAAATCCTACCAAAAAGCAAAAAGGATCCTACAGAATCTTTTGAAGATTACGCAGGATTTAAACTAAATCCTGCCAAACGGTAAGAAAGGCCTCCCTAAATATTGAGCTCCCGCAAATCCCAAAATGATGCCGATTCGTGATAAATCCGGGATTTACTAAATCCCGTGAATCGGCGGATTTAGTAAATCCGCGACAAGCGAAGNTGATGCCGATTCGTGATAAATCCGGGATTTACTAAATCCCGTGAATCGGCGGATTTAGTAAATCCGCGACAACCGAAGAAGAAGAATGGCGCGAACAGGTTTACCTTCGTCAACGGTTTCTAGTAGGAGCGGAGCGGAAGTCTGAGAAAGATGGGAGTTTCTGCGATCTCTGTAAGCCGCGATCTCGTCGTTTCCTTCCCAGCTAGCTCTAATGGCGACTGTATGGCGAAGGTTCTGAACCGACCGAGAGGCGGAGAAGCTAAGCCCGAAAAACAGAGGAAGGTGAGCAGGCAAGTCGTCTCCGTCCTCCTCTTCGAGTTCGGTTAATAGGTAGGCGGACTATAAATTTATTATTCTGCTTCCAAAAGCCGCCTAACGCGTGTTTGGTAACGCGTTCATTTTATATATTTACAGATGTCACTTAAATTTTCATAATAATATGCATAACATTTTGATTTTTTAGTATTATATAAAAAATGTGTATTTCACTTCTTAATATGCTATTTAAAATTTGATTGATATGTGTGTAGATTGGCAAAATTTTTAAATGCAAAAGATTTAATATTTAATTTAGTAGTAATAGCTAGGGTTGTCAGAAAAGCTCGTGGTTCGCGAAAATTCGTGATCGCCTCGTAGATGAGTTCGTGTTCGATTAGTTCGATAAGCAAACGAGATGAACACAGCCAATTTTTTTTTTTATTCGGTTTATAAACAAACCAGACACGAATAGTCGTTCGTTCGGTCGTGTTCGAATTGTTGTTGTTTGAAATATAAAATAATTTAAAATAATTTTATATAAAAATTTATCATTTCTAAAAATAATTATATACTCTAAAAATTTATCATATTTTAAAAAATTAATTTTTATAAATTTCTGATTTTTAGGTTCGCCTCTTACCTATACTAAGTTCTATAATTTCGTATTTATCTTGAGGTTTGTCTCTTAGCTTAAATTTTCTTATGTGTTTTAGATTTATATAGTTTCTTCGAGGGAAACATAATTTTTTGGAGTGAAATCTCGCATATTGCCTCTAGATTGAATTTTTTTATGGATAAGATATGATATTATGGTTTTATTGTGAGTTGTGTTTTAGATATTTTGCATTTGTGTTGTAATTCATAAATATTTAAACATTAATTTCATATAGGAGTTTTTGAAGGATTTCAAACAATTTGAACAATTCAAACAAATTTGTAAGATTTCGAACAAAATCAAACAATTCAAACATTTCAAACATATTTCAAACAAATCAAACCGAACACGAACAATAACTTCACGAACAATTTCAAACATAAGCCTATTTCAAACACACAAAAATTCAAATGAACTGAACATAAACACGAGCTCTGATCATTTGTGTTCAGTTCGTTTACACTCATAGTAATAGCATGTTTAAAAAAAAATTTTTGAAGAACATAAAAATGGTGTTATGTTGATGCGAGTTATAATTAAAATTGCACCAAAGTGGCGTGATTTAATATTAATTAGTTTAAGAAAACTATTTTTATTATGATGATTAATACATAAAATGTATCTAATATAAACAATTGATTAATTATATTTAATGCAGAATATGCATTTATATATTTAGTTTTTTTATTAAGAAATTTACATACATTCCTTAAAATTTTTATGCATTTACATATTTATCACTGAAAGTCTGATATTTATATTATTACACATTTGCAAATAAAAAATATGACCGCATGAATCTTAAGGAAATCCAACGGGTCTCTCTTACGAACACCAAAGGATAATGTATGTGGACAGTCAAAAGATAGGAACACCAAGTGTCATTTCCCTTGGTTAGAACGAATGATTAGAAAACACCTAATCCAAGAGAAAGCTGTTTGAGACTAGCTTCCTCTGCTAATTCCAGAATTCTTCACAAAGATGGCCAAAATGGCACTCCGCGAAACACCTTCCCCTTGTCCAAGTAGAGTTGTCCGTCAGATTACCATGACACACCCTTTGTCTGACGACCCAAGTTAACCCTAACTACAGGAGTGCCTCTACTCGAGACTAACAGGCCATTAATTACCCCTCTTCAAGCATTTATGAATATGAAATGATGTCGATGTCAGTTATGAATATTAAAGGGAGTAGGATTTAGTTACAAATATAGAAAAAAATATAATGATGGCTTGTAATGTCCCTATAAAATAAGGACAAATATGTAATTTTATGAGATAAACCAGGAACCAATAAAATATATGGTCATTTCACCAATAAAGAAATACTAAATTTACTCTCTCAAGACTTGTGTTGTTGTGAACACTATTTACTCTAAATTTCTCAGCTTCTCTCGATTCTTCTCTTCCATCCAACGCTTTATACCTTGGGTGTGATCTACAAGATATATTGAATTAAACATCCTAAAAAAGTGTTATGAGCGTGGAATCAGGCCATCAACAAAAAGAAAAGCATGCCACGGAGAAGGAACTCACTTGGGAGAAATATTAAACATGAAGTATGTAAGAGAATTTGTGCAACAACAAATTTACAAACTCTGAGATCATATGGTGGGTCTGATAACATAATCGACCCACACCATAAGCTAGTTAAGAGAAGAGCCCAAGCTCTCAAGGAACAAAACCCTCGAGAAGAACCCAAGGCTATCGAGCGGCTTAGGGGACGAAAAGAATAGAAGACTCACTGTATCAACATATTGTTGGGTATAGACCATTAATCAAACCAAAATTTGGTCAAATATAGGTCTACTAACAGCTGGAGAATGTGTTCGCCCAACAGATCTCTAATTCAGAGCCACCAGAGAAGTTTAAGATCCCATCTTTAAAATCCTAGAAGGGTCTTAATGATCCAGTCAACCACATAACTTTCTTTGAGTTGGTCGTCTGCCTTCTCAATATCTCTGATGCACTAAAGTATCAGTTATTCTACACTACGTTGAGGTTTCGACCCTCATGTTATTTAATGATCGCCCAGATAAGAGTTATCACCTCCTTTGTTGAATTCAAGAAAATGTGCACGGTGCAGTTTGTTAACACCCAATAGCCACCTAAGAACTCAAAGACATTATGACACGTCAAGCAAGAGCTAAACATGAACTTTTATTCATACATCTCTCAATTCTAAAACAAAATGTTGGAAGTGTAGAATTTAAAACCCACAGTAGTAGAGGAAGACTTGACCCAGGGGATGAGGAGCGAATGGTTCAAGTATTTTCTATGTTTGTGACAACCCAACGAGCTAGTTGAGCTCTTGGACTTAGCTGACCACCACATCGCAATGGAAGAGTATGTTCACCAGCCCTACCAAAAGGCTAAACAATCTGACTATTGTTCACAAAAGAGGGCCTCACGAGATGATGTTTGGAGACCGAAAAATAGCCCACACCCCAAACATGAAGACAATCAACTACCTCATGATGATAGAGAGTCCGAAAAAAACTACTGAAGTGGCTAAAGTTCGTCAAACTATCGTTCATCGGGCTACAGAGGAGCACTAGATCCCACTCAGATGAGAGTTTCAATGATGGAGTTTATGAAGGCTATACAAGATAAGAGTAATTCAAAATAACTCCTTGATCAAGGATGCTTGAATGCTTTTAAAATTTTAAAGGAAAAATTAGTCACAACACCTATTATTGTTTCACCTGATTGGAAAAGACTTTTTGAATTAACGTGTGATGTAATGACTATGCTATTGGAGCGGTGTTAGGCCAAAGACATGATAAGACATTTATAACCATAATTTATACTAGTAAAACTCTTAATAAAACCCAAATTAATTACACTACTATTGACAAAGAGTTAGTGGCAACAATATATGTTATGAGTAAATTTAGGCCTTACTTGATAGGAACTAAATGTATTATATATATGTTGACCTCATTTTTGGTTGATGTCTAGTTTTTCCTCTTTATTAGCATAAGGTTTAGCCATAAAATTTTTCTATTGACTATTCTTAGAGGACTAGAAAGGTAACCATCACCATTGGAAATTCTCAAAGTCTTCTTTACTCAACTTGAAGTTTCACATATTGGTCCTAACCTCTAGCATTTAATAGGTGGGGTCAGTATGGAGGAGCTCAAGGGGAGTCCCTCATAGGTTGGTCAGACCTTAAGACTAACCCTAGGTGATCTGGTTTTGGTGGGACTAACTTGCACACACTACACTCTCTCACATACCTTAACCCTAGGATCCCTTAGTTTGGTTTCCTGACGCCTTTTGGAAAGCTCATATGGATTACCATATACCCCTAGTCTTTGGCTGAGAGGGTTAGAACCAACATATTGAGCATCCAAAATGATTCCTCACATGGCTCCTATTGGTTTGATATGGCTTCATGGCTTGTTGGCCTATTTTGGCAAAAAACCACAAAATTACCAAAATACCCTACAACCCTAATTTTTGCCTAAATCCCATAATTATCCAAAATACCCAAATTTGTCAAAAAATCATCTCAAACCCCTCACCACTACTTTAATTGATCAAAATTTACCAAATTTACAAAATACCCCAAAAAATTACCAAAATACCCTTCATGACCTAAAAATTCCCAAAAATTTCAAAATCATCCCAAATATTCCCAATTTCAATTTTTGATCATCAATTTGACGAGATTTGACCAATTTTACCTAATTTGACCAAAATCCCCAATTTGCACTTAAAGACCTAAATGTCCCCAAATTAGCCCCAATCTTAGCCCAATTGACCCTAATCTTGCCCAATTTCAATTCCAAACCAAAATTCAGCATCCAAAATTCTATTCTAAACTAAATTCAAGTCCAATTTGATCCAATTGCAAGCCCAATTTCATTCAAATCCAAGAAGACTCAATTTGGACCATATGCCTAAATCCACCAAATTGGCCCACCAATTCAACTCAAAATCACTTAAAATTTTGCCAAATCCCACATGAAATATTTCTAGACCAAATTCAACATTTAATTAGCCCAAATGCAATTTCTTTCTTAAAAGCCTAAAGCCCAAATCCCACTACACTTAATTCCAAAAGCCCAAGTCCAAAGCCCAAATGCAAATATTTCTTTCCATCATCCATTTGATTAAAATAATTCCTAAAGTCCTAAATCCAAAATCAAATCATTTAAATTCAATCATCATGCAAAACTCCACTAAATTATTTCATAAATTTAAAAATCCCTCCTCATGAAAGTTGACCAAGCCAAGGATAAACCATGAAGCCACTTCCAAGTCATAAGCAAGCCATAAGAGTCATACCACATCATCAAGCTATTATTGGAAAGAGGCTAAAACACTTTCAAATATCCTTAAGATTCTTTTAACCCCTCCCATGAATCACTCTAACCCATGTTTAGCCAAATCTCTTTGGATAGAGACCTCACCATGCTAATTAAGTTGAACCTCCTGATTTCCCTCAACACCCAAACCAGCCTTGGAGGGTGAACCCAGCCCCAAACCATGATTTGACCCAAATTAACTCAAAATAGCCATTTTCCCATACTATTTTAATCTCATATCTTTACACATGGACAAACCTAATTGACTTCACTAAAAACAATCCCTGACCTCCCTAAGTGGGATGGTGACCACTACCTGGCCGACCGGCCACCTTGGTGGCCGAAAAACCAAAATTCAAAAACACCACCTAGGCCAAAACTCAAAATTAAACCCATCCAAGCTGTCTCATCCCAATCAGATTTTTGCACATTGTTGGCATCCACATAAGCAACTTAGGACAACCACCAATTGCCCCTGGTGGCCTCCCTAAGCCCCTCTATTTAAACTCCGCTCTATGGCAAAAGGGGGAGAGCTTAAAATTCCTAGGGGAGACTCTGCCAAATTGCTTCCAAAGCTTCCTTGAGACCTCTTGAGCTTAACCCAACCATCCTTAACCACTCAAATCCACTGCTCGAGCTCAATTTTGGAGCTCAATCCCTAGGCCAAAACAAGACATCCTCCAAACTTCCACCAAATTCAAATTAATTACACCCACACCATCCCCAAAATAAGAGAAGAAGATCCCCCACACAAGCCCCATCACCAGGGCACCCTAAGGTAGACTTTGCTCAAACCCCAAATTCGGCCTTGGTTGAATTCATATTTAGGTTTGAACCCCCACGAAGCTTCCACAGTCATCCAATTGAGGCATCCCCTCTTGAACCAAGGTATTGAAAGTTAACCCTAAACCGAGCTTCATTTCACTCTCCATTCTCATAGAGTTGATTTAAGGGTTGATTAACTATATAGATATGTTCTAATAGTCAAGAATAGTCTATAGGAAAAAACCGCACTTGATTTGGTTGAGAATCGAGCAAGATATTAGGGTTTGAAAACAGGCAGTTCTCGGGCTAGGGCATCGGGGACGATGACCACACGCCGTTTGATCTTTCGTGTATCTCGCGGACAGTCCTGGTTGCACCGGATGGAGTGCGGTGCATAAAGCACAAAGTTGACTGACCGTCGACTTTATATATTCTTAAAATTATAAGTTAAATATGGACGTAATAAATATTCAATAATTGTAAAGTCACGTTAAAAATACAAGATAAATATGGACTTAATAAATATTCAATAATTGTAAAGTCACACTTATCAACGTATAGATTCGATAAAGATGGATGTATAAAATATTTAATAATTGTAAAGTCACACTTATCAACGCAAGTATACGTATCACTCAAGTAATATAGGGCTCTAATAGAGTGTAAAGTCACACTTAATATGTTTGATTTAATAAAGATGTATATATATATAATATTCAATAATGTTAAAGTCAAATTTGTCAACACAAGTATACGTATTCCTCAAGTAATATAGGGCTCTAATGGAGTCCTAGATATCGATCCCACAGAGAGTGGTTTAGAACTACGAACTAACATTTTAGAAAAGTAATATNAAAGACATGATAAGACATTTAGAGCCATAATTTATACTAGTAAAACTCTTAATGTGACTCAAATTAATTACACTATTATTGACAAAGAGTTATTGACAATAGTATATGCTATGAGTAAATTTAGGTCTTACTTGATAGGAACTAAATGTATTATATATATGTTGACTTCATTTTTGGTTGAGGTCTAGTTTTTCCTCTTTAGTAGCTTAAGGTTTAGCCATAGGAATTTTCTATTGACTATTCTTAGAGGACTAGAAAGGGCNAAATTCTTATGCATTTACATATCTATCACTGAAAGTGTGATATTTACATTATTACACATTTGCAAATANAAATTCTTATGCATTTACATATCTATCACTGAAAGTGTGATATTTACATTATTACACATTTGCAAATAAAAATATGACAGCATGAATCTCGAGGAAATCCAACGGGTCTCTCTTACGAACACCAAAGGATAATGTATGTGGACAGTCAAAAGATGGAAACACCAAGTGTCATTTCCCTTAGTTAGAACGAATGAATGGAAGAAACCTAATCCAAGAGAAAGTCGTTTGAGACAAGCTTCCTCTGCTAATTCCAAAATTCTTCACAAAAATGGCCAAAATGGCACTCCACGAAACACCTTCCCCTTGTCTAAGTAGAGTTGTCCGTCAGATTACCATGACACACCCTTTATCTGATGACCCAAGTTAACCCTAACTACAGGAGGGCCTCTACTCGAGACTAACAGGCCATTAATTACCCCTCTTTAAGCATTTATGAATATGAAACGATGTCGATGTCAGTTATGAATATTAAAGGGAGTCGGAGTTAGTTACAAATATAAAAAAATATAATAATGGCTTGTAATGTCTCTATAAAATAAGGACAAATATGTAATTTTATGAGATACACCAGGAACCAATAAATATTTGGTCATTTCACCAATAAAGAAATACTAAATTTACTCTCTCAAGACTTGTGTTGCTGTGAACACTATTTACTCTAAATTTCTCAGCTTCTCTCTATTCATCTCTTCCATCCAACGCTTTATACCTTGGGTGTGATCTATAAGATATATTGAATTAAACATCCTAAAAAAGTGCTATGAGCGTGGAATCAGGCCATCAACAAAAAGAGGAGCATGTTACGGAGAAGGAACTCACTTGGGAGAAATATTAAACATGAAGTATGTAAGAGAATTTGTGCAACAACAAATTTATAAACTCTGAGATCATATGGTGGGTCTGATAACATAATTGACCCACACCACACGATAATTAAGAGAAGAGCCCATGCTCCCAAGGAACAAAACCCTCAAGAAAAACCCAAGGCTGTTGAGCGGCTTAGGGGACGAAAAGAATAGAAGACTCATTGTATCAACATATTGTTGGGTATAAACCATTAATAAAACCACTATTTGGGCAAATGGAGGTCTACTAACAGCTGGAGAATGTGTTCTCCCAACAATCTCTAATCCAGAGCCACCAGAGAAGTTTAAGATCCCATCTTTAGAATTCTAGAAGGGTCGTAGTGATCCAGTCAACCACATAACTTTCTTTGAGTTGGTCATCTGCCTTCTCAATATCTCTGACGTACTAAAGTATCAGTTATTCTACACCACNGCAACAACAAATTTATAAACTCTGAGATCATATGGTGGGTCTGATAACATAATTGACCCACACCACACGATAGTTAAGAGAAGAGCCCAAGCTCCCAAGGAACAAAACCCTCAAGAAAAACCCAAGGCTGTTGAGCGGCTCAGGGGACGAAAAGAATAGAAGACTCATTGTATCAACATATTGTTGGGTATAAACCATTAATCNAAAGACATGATAAGACATTTAGAGCCATAATTTATACTAGTAAAACTCTTAATGTGACTCAAATTAATTACAGTATTATTGACAAAGAGTTATTGACAATAGTATATGCTATGAGTAAATTTAGGCCTTACTTGATAGGAACTAAATGTATTATATATATGTTGACTTCATTTTTGGTTGAGGTCTAGTTTTTCCTCTTTAGTAGCCTAAGGTTTAGCCATAGGAATTTTCTATTGACTATTCTTAGAGGACTAGAAAGGGAACCCTCACGATTAGAAATTCTCAAAGTCTTCTTTACTCAACTTGAAGTTTCACATGTTGGTCCTAACCTCTAGCACTTAGTAGGTGGGTCAGTATGAAGGAGCTCAAGGGGAGTCCCCCATAGGGTGGTCAGACCTTAGGACTAACCCTAGGTGATCTGGTTTTGGCGGGGCTAACTTGCACACACTACACTCTCTCTCATACCTTAACCCTAGGATCCCTTAGTTTGGTTTCCTGACGCCTTTTGGAAAGTTTATATGGATGACCCTATACCCCTAGTCTTTGGCTAAGAGGGCTAGAACCAANTGAAGTTTCACATGTTGGTCCTAACCTCTAGCACTTAGTAGGTGGGGTCAGTATGAAGGAGCTCAAGGGGAGTCCCCCATAGGGTGGCCAGACCTTAGGACTAACCCTAGGTGATCTAGTTTTGGCGGGGCTAACTTGCACACACTACACTCTCTCACATACCTTAACCCTAGGATCCCTTAGTTTGGTTTCCTGACGCCTTTTGGAAAGCTTATATGGATGACCCTATACCCCTAGTTGTTGGCTAAGAGGGTTAGAACCAGCATATTGAGCATCCACAATGAGTCCTCACATGGCTCCTATTGGTTTGATATGACTTCATGGCTTGTTGGCCCATTTTGGCCCAAAATCACCATATTACCAAAATACCCCTACAACCCTAATTTTTGCCAAAATCCCAAAATTATTCAAAATACCCAAATTTGTCAAAAAATCATCTCAAACCCCTCACCAATACTTAATTTGATCAAAATTTACCAAATTTACAAAATACCCCCCAAAATTGCTAAAATTACCAAAATGCCCTTCATGACCTAAAAATTCCAAAAATTCACAAAAATTCCAAAATCATCCCAAATATTTCCAATTTTAATTTTTTNATTTACCAAATTTACAAAATACCCCCCAAAATTGCTAAAATTACCAAAATGCCCTTCATGACCTAAAAATTCAAAAAATTCACAAAAATTCCAAAATCATCCCAAATATTTCCAATTTCAATTTTTGATCATCAATTTGACCAGATTTGACCAAATTTACCTAATTTCACCAAAAGCCCCAATTTACCCTTAAAGACCTAAATGTCCCCAAATTAGCCTCAATCTTAGCCCAATTGACCCTAATCTTACCCAATTTCAATTCCAAACCAAAATTCGGCATCCCCAATTCTATTCTAAACAAAATTCAAGCCCAATTTGATCCAATTTCAAGCCTAATTTCATTAAAATCCAAAAAGACCCAGTTTTGACCACATGACTAAATCGATCAATTGGCCCACCAATTCAACTCAAAATCACTTGAAATTTTGCCAAATCTCACATGAAATATTCCTACACCAAACTCAACATTTAATTAGCCCAGATGCAATTTCTTTTTTAAAAGCCTAAAGCCCAAAGCCCACTACACTTAATTCCAAAAGCCCAAGTCCAAAGCCCACATGCAATTATTTCTTTCCATCATCCATTTGATTAAAATAATTCTAAAGTCCTAAATCCAAAATCAAATCATTTAAATTCAAGAATCATGCAAAAATCCACCAAAATATTTCATAAATTTAAAAATCCCTCCTCATGAAAATTGACCAAGCCAAGGATAAGCCATGGGNAAATCTCACATGAAATATTCCTACACCAAACTCAACATTTAATTAGCCCAGATGCAATTTCTTTTTTAAAAGTCTAAAGCCCAAAGCCCACTACACTTAATTCCAAAAGCCCAAGTTCAAAGCCCACATGCAATTATTTCTTTCCATCATCCATTTGATTAAAATAATTCCTAAAGTCCTAAATCCAAAATAAAATCATTTAAATTCAAGAATCATGCAAAAATCCACCAAAATATTTCATAAATTTAAAAATCCCTCCTCATGAAAATTGACCAAGCCAAGGATAAGCCATGGAGCCACTTCCAAGCCACAGGCAAGCCATGAGAGCCATGCCACATCATCAAGCTATTATTGGAAAGAAGCTAAAACACTTTCAAATATCCTTAAGATTCTTTTAACCCCTCCTATGAATCACTTGGAAAGAGGCTAAAACACTTTCAAATATCCTTAAGATTCTTTTAACCCCTCCCATGAATCACTCTAACCCATGTTTAGCCAAATCTCTTTGGATAGAGATCTCACCATGCTAATTAAGTTGAATCTCCTGATTTCCCTCAGCACCCAAACCAGCCTTGAAGGGTGAACCCAACCCCAAACCATTNTCCTTAAGATTCTCTTAACCCCTCCCATGAATCACTCTAACCCATGTTTAGCCAAATTTCTTTGGATAGAGATCTCACCATGCTAATTAAGTTGAACCTCCTGATTTCCCTCAGCACCCAAACCAGCCTTGAAGGGTGAACCCAACCCCAAACCATGATTTGACCCAAATTAACTCAAAATAGCCCTTTTCCCATAATATTTCAATCCCATACCTTTACACATGGCCAACCCCAATTGACTTCACCAAAACCAAGCCTTGACCTCCCTAAGTGGGATGGTGACCCTAACCTGGCCGGCCAACCACATTGGTGACCGAAAAACCCAAATTCAAAAACATCACCTACGCCAAAACTCAAAATTAAACCCATCCAAGCTGTCTCATCCCAATTAGATTTTTGCACATTGTTGGCATCCACATAAGCAACTTAGGACACCCACCAATTGCCCCTGGTGGCCTCTCCAAGCCCCTCTATTTAACCCCCCCTATGGCCAAAGGGGGAGAGCTTGAAATTCCTTGGGGAGGCTCTGCCAAATGCTTCCAAAGCTTCCTTGAGACCTCTTGAGCTTAACCCAATCATTNTCCACATAAGCAACTTAGGACACCCACCAATTGCCCCTGGTGGCCTCTCCAAGCCCCTCTATTTAACCCCCCTATGCCCAAAGGGGGAGAGCTTGAAATTCCTTGGGGAGACTCTGCCAAATGCTTCCAAAGCTTCCTTGAAGCCTCTTGAGCTTAACCCAACCATCCTTAGCCACTCAAATCCACTGCTTGAGCTCAATTTTGGAACTAAATCCCTAGGCCAAAACAAGACATCCTCCAAATTTCCACCAAATTCAAATTAATTACACCCACACCATCCCCACAACAAGAGAAGAAGATCCCCCATACAAGTCTCATCACCAGGGCACCCTAAGGTGGACTTTGATCAAACCCCTAATTTGGCCTTGATTGAATTCATGTTTAGGCAATTCACCACTGCTTGAGGCTCTATACCTAGGCTTTTGGACCCCCACGAAGCTTCCACAATCATCCAATCGAGGCATCCCCTCTTGGATCAAGGTATTGAAAGTTAACCCTAAACCGAGCTTCATTTCACTCTCAATTCNCACTCAAATCCACTGCTTGAGCTCAATTTTGGAACTAAATCCCTAGGCCAAAACAAGACATCCTCCAAATTTTCCCCAAAATCAAATTAATTACACCCACACCATCCCCACAACAAGAGAAGAAGATCCCCCATACAAGTTTCATCACCAGGGCACCCTAAGGTGGACTTTGATCAAACCCCTAATTTGGCCTTGATTGAATTCATGTTTAGGCAATTCACCACTACTTGAGGCTCTATACCTAGGCTCTTGGACCCCCACGAAGCTTCCACAATCATCCAATCGAGGCATCCCCTCTTGGACTAAGATATTGAAAGTTAACCCTAAACCGAGCTTCATTTCATTCTCAATTTGCATAGAGTTGATTTAAGGGTTGGTTAACCGTATAGATATGTTCTACTAGTCAAGAAGAGTCTATAGGAAAAAACCACACTTGATTTGGTTGAGAATCGAGCAAGATATTAGGGTTTGAAAACAGATAGTTCTCAAGCTAGGGCATTGAGGATGATGACTACAAGTCATTTGATCTTTCGTGTATCACACGGACGGTCTNCCACACTTGATTTGGTTGAGAATCGAGCAAGATATTAGGGTTTGAAAACAGATAGTTCTCAAGCTAGGGCATCGGGGACGATGACTACAAGTCATTTGATCTTTCGTGTATCACACGGACGGTCCTAATTGTACCGGATGGAGTGCGGTGCATAAAGCACAGAGCTGACGGGGATGGCGGTGCCCAATCCCATGGCGACACTCGTCGACGCGTACGAGGCTGATGCAGATAAGTAGAAAAATAGAGAACTTTCTGAATTAAATAAATGCCCATAACTTCAAAAATGCATAACTTTGTGTAGAAAAACTATAAAAGTAAAATAAAAATACCCCGTTGCTCAACAAAGAGAAGAGAACAATGTGGAAACATTTTCATGTTTATTTGATGCATGTATTATTTTTAATTAATTAAATAGTGCTTTCCTTATTTTAACTCTTCATTTGCATAGACATTTTACCATGACTTGAGCTTTGGGGTTTTGATTCTACATGTTATTAGGATTCTTTTCATGATTTTTCAAGGTTAGGAGAGANTAACTCTTCATTTGCATAGACATTTCACCATGACTTGAGCTTTGGGGTTTTGATTCTACATGTTATTAGGATCCTTTTCATGATTTTTCAAGGTTAGGAGAGCCCTTCAGTCATAAATATCTAATTTTTAAGTTAATGGTCCGTGTTTTGGTTTAAAAATTATAATAATTAAAATACTCATAAAAAAATACAAAACTTATCTTGGTAGGTTAACTGTGGTCAAAGGACCTTAGGAAAAATATAAACTTGATTTAACTCATTAAAAATAATTTTAATTGTCACCAAACCTAAAAAATAAAATAAAACTAATTTGGAGTAATTATGAATTTAAATGACATAAAAGCTATTCAACACTGTAATTTAATATTANAATATCTAATTTTTAAGTTAATGGTCCGTGTTTTGGTTTAAAAATTATAATAATTAAAATACTCATAAAAAATACAAAACTTATCTTGGTAGGTTAACTGTGGTCAAAGGACCCTAAGAAAAATATAAACTTGATTCAACTCATTAAAAATAATTTTAATTGTCACCAAACCTAAAAAATAAAATAAAATTAATTTGGAGTAATTATGAATTTAAATGACATAAAAGCTATTCAACACTGTAATTTAATATTAGGGGAGCTCCCCATAAAAATTTCAAGTCAATTAGAGTTAATTTGGTCACTTAAATGGATTAATCAACTGAAATGACATTTTTTGACATTAAAGTAATTATAATAATTAAAATACAATTCAAAAAATTACCAAAGATGGTTTTTGGAGCTCCTTATAACCAAAGGAACTTAAGAAAAATAAAGTTTAAATAAAAATAAATACTTCNTAAAGTAATTATAATAATTAAAATACAATTCAAAAAATTACCAAAGATGGTTTTTGGAGCTCCTTATAACCAGAGGAACTTAAGAAAAATAAAGTTTAAATAAAAATAAATACTTTATTTTTGAGCTAATTTTAAGCCTTTAAATAATTAAAAAATAATTAAAAATCATAAAAATCACAAATATGTAAAAAACAAACTAAAATGTCACATTTGGCTCCTTGATCACTTGAAACCAATTAAAATAATTTTACCAATTTTCTAAGTCAAGATATTAATTTTAAAAGGCTTAAAAATGGATTTTGCCTAATTTTTCACTAAAATAATTCTAATAATTTAAATATAAGTTACAAAAATATGAAACTTATTTTTTTGGGTTTTTTAGACTCATAGGGATTTAAAAAAAAATACAAAAAATAATTTTACATTTAAATATTATTTTATATTTAATTAATACTCAAAATAAACAAATAATTATAATAATTAAATTAAACATCTAAAAATCATTAAAATTCTTCCAACTTGTCCCCTGACCTTGATGAACTTCCAATAATTTTTTTAAGAACATAATTCTTACTTTTATGGAGTTATTAAATTTTCATTGAAAATCCCTATTTTTGCATTAAAAATAATTATAAAAATTAAATAAACTTGAAAAAATCACATATTCTCTTCTGATATTTTAATTAACCCATGAGTGAGGTAACATAAAAATTTTTANTATTAAATTTTCATTGAAAATCCCTATTTTTGCATTAAAAATAATTATAAAAATTAAATAAACTTGAAAAAAATCATATTTTCTCTTCTGATATTTTAATTAACCCATGAGTGAGGTAACATAAAAATTTTTTAGTCATTTGAGTCTAATTTAATGAATTATAGGGTGTTAAGGTAAAAGTGTAATTTTGGAATTTAATGCTTAATTAATATTTAGGTCTAATCAAGAGGGTAAATGGGTAGTAAGTGATCTTAAAATAACATGCTTGATGATAGAAACATAAAAGAGATAAGTGGTAGAAACCAACCTCACTTTAAATTTCATAAAGGATAAATTTATAAATTTTCAAATTAATGAAATTTGGAAGAATAATTAAATAGGAAGATATTAAGGTGAGGGGGTTGATTTTAGAAGATCATAACTCACTGATTTTAACCCCCAACTAATGGTTTTGGGATGATTTATAGTTCATGATAAGGATTAAGAATATAAATACTAAAAATTCTTTTTTTGCAAATCTACTCATTAAACCTTAAGGGCTTATTAGTGAACTAGGCATAATCAAAATTTTGTTTAATGAGGTTTTAGAAAATAACTTATAATTAATTTAAAGTCTTTCAAAACACTACAAGCCCATTTTCAAAATCAAATTAATTAAATTCCTTAATTAAGCCAAGTTGACCCCAAATGGTCTTTACCTATATAATCCTTAAGTGAGATATCAAGTGATGGTTACCCCACTTAAGAGATAATCAAAACATCATAATTCACTGAGCATAAGGGTATTAATTTGATGAACTATATAGTAAACATAATAAATAAAAACAAACTCAAGATAATTCCAGGGACTATGAAAATGTCTAGGGTAATACTCGAAACCTTTTTCATAAGCCTTTAGAAATCTTGAAGGACATCTGAACTTATTATAATTTGCTTAATAGAATCATCCCCAGAATTTGGAACCACTAAAATATGATATAAAGTATGGTAGACACAATTCAAACGTGTATTTTCTACTTTCCTTATAAGCATGCTTTAATTTTTGCAAAATTGTATATACATATATGTGCTTTGCAAGTACTGACTTTTTAGGTGGAGGAACGAGAAGACTCACCAGATACACTTTTATAGTTTACAGTGCTTTTTTTTCTCGTACTTTTTACACTGTACTTTTATCCTTATAAACTTGCATGTTAAATAACGATGTTACTCTGCATGAAAACAAAAAATTGCTAGGATAACCACCAAAACCAAAACCAAAACTAAAATCAACCAAGAAAAAATTCACCGTCATAACATTCAAAATATAAGACAACTCAAAATTTAATCACAAACATTACAAAACAACAATTGCAACTAAATTAAGACGTCTCTATCGGATGATCGGGAATCCCTCGGAGGAGGTAACCTACGGTTGCTAACGAGGCTTCCCACGGTCTAAATGAAAGTACGAAATTCAATTAATTGAGTTTAGTAATTTCATTTGGACTAAGTGAATCCAATTGAAAATAGTGGTATCAGAACGAGAGAACCGTAGGATCCTAACTGGTGTCGCTCTAATCAACTTTAATATGCCCCATAATATTTAAAAAACTATAACCATAGGGACATCTGATTTGACATCATGACTTGACACATTAGAAAACTTAAAATTACTACGACGAGGAGCTTGGAGTTAGCATCGTGGGCAGCACAATCATCTTCAACAGCAAAATATGTCTACACCAACTAAACCCTTTCTTCCTTGGAATTAAACAACAATTCATAGGACTTTAAGGTTGTTTGCTTATGCAACATAAATCCTCAACTTTTCTTTAGGCCATTGTATAGCTTTGCTATACAATATAAGCCCTACCTTGTCTTAGGATTCCAAGGTTGTCGTCTGTCACGACCTAAACCCTCATATCTTCCAGACTATTTGTGTGGTGGTTTCACACAAATATAAGCCCTAATTAATAAAATTGACAGGATGAAACACATAAATAATTTTTCTTCTATACTGAAGCCAAATCATAGGATAGCTTGGGAAGACACCGAGGTTCTCCTCAGGATTAGTGACATCCCCTAGTTTTTCCTCCTTTGAATTTTACAGTAAATGTTCCAAATTTGAATCATTCCATTTTCACACCTCCTTGTCTGATTTCATTGAAAATTCCTAATCCTTTGAACTCTTTGAAGATAATATTCTCTAATTCTTATCGAGAGGTTTCTTAATTGACTTCAATCATTTAAGATGTGATTAACTATAAGGGCTTGCCCTTATAGAACGTTTTTTTGAACTCAGCTTAATATAAACCTATTTAATTCTTCGTATTAAATAANCTAATTAATAAAATTGACAGGATGAAACACATAAATAATTTTTCTTCTATACTGAAGCCAAATCATAGGATAACTTGGGAAGTCACCGAGGTTCTCCTCAGGATTAGTGACATCCCCTAGTTTTTCCTCCTTTGGATTTTACAGTAAATGTTCCAAATTTGAACCATTCCATTTTCACACCTCGTCTGATTTCGTTGAAAATTCCTAATCCTTTGAACTCTTTGAAGATAATATTCTCTAATTCTTATCGAGAGGTTTCTTAATTGACTTCGATCATTTAAGATGTGATTAACTATAAGGGCTTGCCCTTATAGAACGTTTTTTTGAACAGCTTAATATAAACCTATTTAATTCTTCGTATTAAATAGGAGAATTTGTTGGCAAATAAAATGATTTCGCAGACCAAACGGATGTCATATATTTCTTAATTTATTTGATCGAGCCTCATTCTCAAGTCTTGTGTTTATCTTTCGTGATAGATACACGGTTTGATGTATAGTGCTCTTTCATTTAAACTGTGAAAAATATGGGTCAGTTTGATTTTATATTTTTCTAAACTTATATATATATATATATATTCAATGTCCTTCCGAAGCGGGCGACATGATTTCGATTCCGGTGATTGACAGCTTTCAACGGGCAACACCACTCCTAAAATAGTGCCGACAATATACTGATCATGTTGTTATTTGATATCAGATGCNATATATTCAATGTCCTTCCGAAGCGGGCGACATGATTTCGATTCCGGTGATTGACAGCTTTCAACGGGCAACTCCACACCTAAAATAGTGCCGACAATATACTGATCATGTTGTTATTTGATATCAGATGTNACCTTTTTCATAAGCCTTTAGAAATCTTGAAGGACATCTGAACTTATTATAATTTGCTTAATAGAATCATCCTCAGAATTTGGAACCACCAAAATATGATATAAAGTCTGGTAGACACAATTCAAACGTGTATTTTCTACTTTCCTTATAAGCATGCTTTATTTTTTGCAAAATTGTATATACATATATGTGCTTTGCAAGTACTGACTTTTTAGGTGGAGGAACGAGAAGACTCGCCAGATACACTTTTATAGTTTACAGTGCTTTCTTTTCTCGTACTTTTTATACTGTACTTTTATCCTTATAAACTCACATGTTAAATAACGATGTTACTCTGCATGAAAACCAAAAATTGCTAGGATAACCACCAAAACCAAAACCAAAACTAAAATCAACCAAGAAAAAATTCACCGTCATAACATTCAAAATACAAGACAACTCAAAATTTAATCACAAACATTACAAAACAACAATCACCGCCACAACATTCAAAATATAAAACAACTCAAGGACACACACATCACACAAAACTACAACTTCAACTAAATTAAGATGTCTCTATCGGATGATCGGGAATTCCTCAAAAAACTACAACTTCAACTAAATTAAGACGTCTCTATTGGATAATCGGGAATCCCTCGGAGGAGGAAACCTACGGTTGCTAACGAGGCTTCCCACGGTTCACCGCCACAACATTCAAAATATAAAACAACTCAAAATTTAATCACAAACATCACACAAACATTAAAAAGTCTCTATCGGACAAAATTTAATCACAAACATCACACAAAATACAACTTCAACTAAATTAATTCAATATTTCAAAATATAAGACAACTCAAAATTTAATCACAAATATCATACGAAATACAACTTCAACTAAATTAATATGCCTCAAAATTTAATCACAAACATCACAAAAAAAAAAAAATACAATTTCAACTAAATTAAAACGTACAACTCAAAATTTAATCACAAACATCACTAAAAATACAACTTCAACTAAATTAAAACGATCGGAGATCGGGAACCCTCGGAGGAGGTAACCTACGGTTTGCTAACGAATTTTCCCACGGTCTAAGTTGCTAACGAGGCTTCCCACGGTCTAAAAGCAAAATTTAATCACAAATATCACCAAAAAATACAATTTTAACTAAATTAAAACGTCTCTATCGGAAGAATCCCTCGGAGGAGGTAACCTACGGTTGCTAACGAGGCTTCCCACGGTCTAAATGAAAGTACGAAATTCAATTAATTGAGTTTAGTAATTTCATTTGGACTAAGTGAATCCAATTGAAAATAGTGGTATCAGAACGAGAGAACCGTAGGTTTCTAACTGGTGTCGCTCTAATCAACTTTAATATGCCCCATAATATTTAAAAAACTATAACCATAGGGACATCTGATTTGACATCATGACTTGACACATTAGAAAACTTAAAATTGCTACGACGAGGAGCTTGGAGTTAGCATCGTGGGCAGCACAACCATCTTNTATATATATATATATATATATATATATTAAATGTCCTTCCGAAACGGGCGACGTGATTTTGATTCCGGTGACCTACAGCTTTCAACGGGCAACTCCACACTTAAAGTAGTGCCGCCAAAATACTAATCATGTTGTTGTTTGATATCGAATGTCTAAGAAAGATGCAAAGCCTAGAATGATCATATGGGTTTTGCTTATGCAGGAATTTGATGTCGAAATAGTAGATATGAAGGGAACTGAAAAACAAGTAGTAGTTCATTTGTCAAGATTTGATCAGAGAATTTATTATGAGTTTGATGAGAATATCAATGAAAATTTCCTTCATGATAAATTATTTAAAATCACTGCATGGCATGATCCATGGTATGCAGAAATAGTTAGTTATATTATATGTAATATTATGTCTAATGGTATGACATACTATTAGCCGAAAAAGTTTATCAATGATGCCAAGTTTAGAAAGATAAGCTACGTGATTACATTTGATAGTATTTAGAAAGATAAGCTACATGATTAAATTTACACAGACCCACTGTGTTAATTAATTGTGTGCAAGTCATATGATACATTTATGTTGATAACAACTAGTTGACATTAGATTTGATAGTTAAATCAATATGATATGAATGAAATTAGAATAACATATTTCAAATTAGTACATGTTGGTGTAGGTTGGAATTTAAATTCTTTGTGTTTACGTTCAAATAACTGTAAGACCAGTTGAGTTCTTGAAATGTATGGGGATTCTTTGAAAGAAGTAAAGCTCAAAAATATTATTTAAGCATACAATGAAGAGTGTCATTTTGTTGTAATACATTAAACAAATAAATGCTTGGATGGGAAGCTCTCTTGCCCATCGTATAATTCCATTAAAGCATTTTATTGCATTCATTATCATAATATCATACCTGAATCCACCATCATCCAACAAAATCATTTAAATACATCTGTATTAAGTTGTCTTGAATGCGCTTTTTGCTTCACATTTTATACATTAATTATGCACTGATTAAATTTATGAATCTTATTAGTATTCTTAGCTGAGTACAGCATTTGACACATTGTCTACATCTGAGTTACTCATATTTCTAATGGCCTTCTTAAATTCTCACATAAATGCCTCTGATAGTGGTGATGAGATGCATTGGTAAAATATTTTCTACATCCCCAAAGTAAGCCAAAATGTTTGTTTGAAATTACGTACAAATTTCTCTTTTGTGCACTACTAGAATTATGTTGTGTAAAAACTGTTGGAACCACTATTGAACCATAATTTGATGTACTTTCTTTGTGTATATCTTTTTTAATCTCAGTCCTTGGTAAATGCGCCAAAAACTTGATGATAATATAATTTTATGATTTTATAGTGGCAACTCCTAGTGATTTAAGTATTAAATTTTCTAATTATTGATTTCAAGGCTTCACTAGGATTGAAACGCAAGTGCACATATTGTTCAAGTAATATAGGATTCTCTTTTATACCCCCAGGATCGATCCCACACAAAAAGTGAAAATTCTTTTTATGACTTAGTAAAACTTTACTTAAACTCTAAACAATTATCTACTAAATAAGGTTGCAAGTTTATGTGTAAAAAGAAGTAACTAATTCCTACTAATTTAATTTCAAAATTTAAAGAAAATGCTAAGTTTTTCTGAACTAACTTTATGTAAAAGAGTTCAAATTATATGGAAGTCTTTCCTTTTGCAATGAGATCATAATAAGTGAATGAATCAAATGTTTAAAGTTTAAATATGGTATTGTGATAAATAGGAGCATACTTATTCCTTACCCTCTTCCGAGCACATAAAGAACATTGGCTAACCTAGAGTTAAGTCCTTAAATCATTAGTTATGTTGGATAGGTTCTAGTCTGCCACTTCTAGATTACCCACTGTGCCCTCTATTTAGGACAAACCTAGCCTTAATTTTCAAACTCTAGATCAAATTGGTTAATGTTCTAGCCTGTCACCCTAGAATCCCCAATTTACACCCATCAAAACTTATCTCCATAACTATTTGCACCAACATACAAGCTACCTTATCACCCACTAGATTAAATTGATTCTCACTAGTTGAGGAATACATAACCCTTACGGGTCATTATGGATTCACAACAAGTTTTAACATACCCATTGACCAAATTAAATATGTAAATTAAGTATGAAGTAATGAATCATCACAGGTATGAAATAAGAGAAATTTAAAATAATTCTAATTCTACACATGATTATTTTTTATTGCAAGGAGAAAGATAAAGATAACTACACAAACTTCATGGGGTTAATACAACAAAGCATGATTTATATTAAAANCTTCCGAGTATAGAAAGAACATTGGCTAACCTAGAGTTAAGTCCTTAAATCCTTGGTTATGTTGGATAGGTTATAATCTGTCACTTCTAGATTACCTACTGTGCCCTCTATTTAGGACAAACCTAGCCTTAATTTTCAAACTCTAGATCAAATTGGTTAATGTTATAGCCTGTCACCCTAGAATCCCCAATTTACACTCATCAAAACTTATCTCCATATCTATTTGCACCAACATACGGGCTACTNATTACCCACTGTGCCCTCTATTTAGGACAAACCTAGCCTTAATTTTCAAACTCTAGATCAAATTGGTTAATGGTATAGCCTGTCACCCTAGAATCCCCAATTTACACCCATCAAAACTTATCTCCATATCTATTTGCACCAACATATGGGCTACCTTATCACCCACTAGATTAAATTGATTCTCACTAGTTGAGAAATACATAACCCTTACGGGTCATTATGGATTCACAACAAGTTTTAACATACCAATTGGCCATATTGAATATACAAATTAAGTACGAAGTAATGAATCATCACAAGTATGAAATAAGAGAAATTTAAAATAATTCTAATTCTACACATGATTATTTCTTATTGCAAGGAGAAAGATAAAGCTAACTACACTAACTTCATGGGGTTAATACAACAAAACATGATTTACACTAAAGTTCAAGTTTACACAATAACACAAAACTCAAAAAAAAAATATAAAGTACTTATATCAAACTCTTCCACAAGNAATGAATCATCACAAGTATGAAATAAGAGAAATTTAAAATAATTCTAATTCTACACATGATTATTTCTTATTACAAGGAGAAAGATAAAACTAACTACACTAACTTCATGGGGTTAATACAACAAAACATGATTTATACTAAAGTTCAAGTTTACACAATAACACAGAACTCAAAAAAAAATATAAAGTACTTATATCAAACTCTTCCACAAGAAAATCTTGAAGTTCCTTTGAATTATTCTCCAAACTCTTCTTAGACACTCACACCAATCGACTCAACTCAAGAGACACTCTTGGACACACGCACTCCTCACACGACACAACCAATCACAACAACTCTTCACAACTCCCAACACACCAACAATTTCCCCTTGCAAATCTCTCTTTTAATATAGCTCTCCAAATCTTCAAGCGTCACTTCAGATACCCTTTCAAAATTCATAANTCTCTCTTTTAATATAGCTCTCCAAATCTTCAAGCGTCACTTCAGATACCCTTTCAAAATTCATAAAAAAAATTGCATATTGACAAAACTGATTTTGTCGCCTACGCATCCAACTGTGGTGCCTAGGTGCCAGAACCTGGCCCCATGGCTCCAGGATTTCTGTTTCCACGTACAAACTCTAGTGTCTAGGCGCCAGCTCACTTTGTGCTCATTTGCTCCATTTGACCCCATTTTGCTCCATTTTCACTCAATTTTCTCCAAAACTCCATCTTTTGTATCTGTAATCAAAAGTAAGCAAAATAACTTCTATTGAAGTGCAATATCATTAAAATGNAAAACTCCATCTTTTGTATCTGTAATCAAAAGTAAGCAAAATAACTTCTATTGAAGTGCAATATCATTAAAAATGAGCATAACATATAAATATAAAAGTAGCGCATTTTTAGGCATGTCAACTATCATGATTTATTGAACTTGAATTCGACAACAACAAAGGCTAATGAAAATAGATGATTGTTTGCTTTTCTTGTGATTGTAGCTAGTAGCATGTCCAAATATTTTCCCAAGATAAGTCCACAATGATACCAACCAGATATTAATGGTCTGAATGTCTAAAAACTATGCTTAAAATGATTAGGAAAACCATCTTGAATTCTCTTTATNTGAATTATTCTCCAAACTCTTCTTAGACACTCACACCAATCGACTCAACTCAAGAGACACTCTTGGACACACACTCCTCACGCGACACAACCAATCACAACAACTCTTCACAACTCCCAACACACCAACAGTTTCCCCTTGCAAATCTCTCTTTTAATATAGCTCTCCAAATCTTCAAGTGTCACTTCATATACCCTTTCAAAATTCATCAAAAAAATATTGCATATTGGCAAACACTGATTTTGTCGCCTACGCACCCAATTGTGGTGCCTAGGCGCCAGACCTGGCCCCATGGCTCTAGGATT
Organism: Phalaenopsis hybrid cultivar; assembly: GCA_002079205.1. Lineage (NCBI taxonomy): Eukaryota > Viridiplantae > Streptophyta > Magnoliopsida > Asparagales > Orchidaceae > Phalaenopsis > Phalaenopsis hybrid cultivar. The sequence goes on along the minus strand of JXCR01136334.1, from coordinate 60,268 downwards.
TCTGTTTCCACGTACAGTGTCTAGCGTCTAGGCGCCAACTCACTTTGTGATCATTTGCTCCATTTGACCCCGTTTTGCTCTGTTTTCACGCATTTTTCTCCAAAACTCCATCTTTTGTATCTGTAATAAAAAATAAGCAAAATAACTCCCATTAAAGTGCAATATCATTAAAAACAAGCATAAAATATAAATATAAAAGTAGCGCATTTTTAGGCATGTCAACTATCATGATTTATTGAACTTGGACTCGACAACAACAAATGCTAATGAAAATAGATGATTGTTTGCTTTTCTTGTGATTGAAGCTAGTAGCATGTCCAAATATTTTTCTAAGATAAGTCCACAATGATACCAACTAGATATCAATGGTCTAAATGTCTAAAAATTATGCTTAAAATGATTAGGAAAACCATCTTGAGTTCTCTTTAAAGTTCTTCTCATTACATAGTAGATCGCTTTCATCAATCTGTATAATGATATGTATGACTCCTAACTTCCAAAGTTGAATTTGATGATTTTTTTCTAGAATATCGTGTCTTCATATATGGCACACTCACATAGAATTCTATCTTAATATGACCAATTATTTTATTTGGTTTGAGGTTGAATTTTTGTCCAATTTTAGGCAAGATAAAATAACTTCTGAATCTTGATGTTCATTATTTATGCTCCTCTAGGGAGATCAAATATATTGCAATTTACATTGTTTCTTATTGGAGGAGAAAATGTTGTATTCTACAACATTTCATACAGACCATCCACTTAGAGCAAATTGAAGTGCAATATGGGTTGAAAAGAAAATGTCCTCCATCACAATGTTTAGGATAAAACCTTCTTCAATATTGTTCATCAAGAGACTCATCCAAATCTACATAATCATTCCACTCCTACGTTGTTTGACAATTCTTAATGTACACTTTCGTCGATCAGTTTTATTTGTCATATTTAGATTTGAAGTGTTTGATTTCATATTAATTGATGATCCATGTGATCATCATCATTTGTTCCATCTTCAACTCCTATAAACATTTCACTCTTCTAGTTGAATCACTAGATTGACTGCACATTGTTTCATAAGCTTCATAAAATTCTTGAATGTGAATTTCAACATACCTTATTTCACTGAAATGTTGGAATGAAGAAGTTAACATATTAGTGTCATACAGAAAAATGTAGTCATAATAATATGATGATTGATCAATTAGAATTTGAGTGAATGATAGAAACAAAGAATTTTATATTTAATATATAAAGAAAAAATGTATAATTATAGGGTCTCATAACTTCCATCATGGGATTAGAAGTCTCTTCATTAGATCAATAACAGAGAGCAAATGAAGAAGAAGCTGCATGGTGGCTTGCAACAATGAGAATAGTGTGTTATTCAAAGGAGTGACACAACTTCAACATATAGACTATAGAATTGATGCAAAATTCAGGAGAACCTCAATGAATTCATCATCCGTGATTGGTATCACAATAAAAAATCATCCACATGAAAATGAGATATCAAAGTCAAGGTGAACTTCGACACATTGTATCTTTCAATTCTTCAAAGGTGATATGAACTAATATTTGGAGGATAAGTTTGTGTAAGATTTTTACCAATGATATACTTAGTAAAAAATCCGTCTTAGGATAAGTTCTCCATCATACAACACAATTATTATTGCAACTCTCCTACACATTATGCATCATTACACTAATTTACATAATACATTGGGTTTAGTTTTGGACAAACTAAATTATATTTAAGCTTATTTTAGGCTCGATTATGGTTTTTAAATTTTATGGATAAGTTTAGTGTTTGTTTTCCTTCCCAATATATCAAATTAGGTTTATATTTAGTTTATTTTTTAATTAGGTATAATTATATTTAGTGTAGATTTAGGTATATGTTATATTTATTAGAACTAAATGTTAAACATAATAAACAAAAGCATAAATTTCAATGATGTAGGTTGAACTTTTCTTATTTAATAATCCCGTAGGAATTTTATTGCCTCAAAATAAAATTTACATCAAGGTGGTCAAAAGTTCCACTACATTTCACCACACTGCAACTCACAAAAAAAAAAAAAACTAGGAACTTAAGGCCACAATACATCTCACATAAACAAAATAAAAAATAATCAATTATTTACAAGGATGAATAGGAAAATCCAAACAATCACCATGAAGCAGCCGAGAAAGCTCCCCCGAAATCTCGTTGGAAACATTAACTTTCTGTAAATCCAAACCTTGCTTAGCCGCCCAAGTCACGCATTGATTACCTTCACGATGAATAAAAGAACACTGCACCTTCAAAATACTTTGGCACACAAAAAATATTCTTCATATAGTTATTAATACACCAAGGATACTCCTTACGATAATTACAAGTATTCCAAAGAAACTACTAATCCATCTCAATCATAATATTATTCCAGCTGCAGTTAATGGCTAATTTCATAGCAGTTAATACTGCATCTGCCTCAGCCATAAGTGGATTAGACGCAACAGAAGTTGCGTAAAACCAACATAAGCAATTACCCAAATGATTCCTACACACTCGACCAATACCAACAGACTTTAAGTTATGAGTTAGCTTTATTTTTTCCAAACCTATATTTTTTTAGGTCTATTCGAATTGCATTTTAGTTTGGGCTTAATTTAGATTAAATTATATAATGTTTAAAATTAATGTAAATTGAATTTAGATTTACTTAACTAGTTCAATGTTTCATTTGAGCTATGAATTAGGCTAACTTTATTTTATCTTTCAATTATTTCTAATTTGTGATTAATTAGTACAATAATTAGGTTTAATTATGTTTAAACTTGATTTATGGTTAGATAACATTATATTTATGTTAACTTTTATGTAAATTATGTATTTTTAATTTATGTTTAGTTCAATTCACTTTTTAAAAAATAATATTTTAATAAAATAATGTCACATTGGAATGATTTCATTAAAATATTATTTTTAAAAATCACGCCGACGTTGCACAAATTTTTGCTATTCAAAATAAAATTTAAGCGTGCTCTTATTATTAGGGTTGTCGATTTGGCTCGTTGTTCGTGAAGTGCTCGTGTTAATAAATATTTGTTTGCTTATGTTCGACTCGAGATTGACTCGAAAAAGAAATAAATAAATAAATATACATATGTATAATACATATTCATAAAGTTAAATATTATAAATTGTAATTAATTTAATTTTTTTAAAATAAACAAATTTATCAAATTTTTAAAAATTAAATCCTATAAATTATAATATATAACAAATTAANATGTCCAAATATTTTCCCAAGATAAGTCCACAATGATACCAACCAGATATTAATGGTCTGAATGTCTAAAAATTATGCTTAAAATGATTAGGAAAACCATCTTGAATTCTCTTTGCNCTGGCGGCATGCTTTTAGTGTAAAAACCCAAACGTAGTTTTGGATAAGTTGATGAAATGCGCGAACCAAACAGTACGGCGGTGTTTTCAAAACGCCGTCCGCATTTATAAGCTGCCCCCAATTACAAATAAAAACTTAAGCGGCGCACATATAAAATTGCAAAATTATCTCGTGTATTAATTTATTTTTCAAAATCAAAGACACCTCTACGTAGTTAAGAGTAATCACATTATATTAAAGTTTAGAAAAATTTATATGCATGCCACTTAATTTCTATATATTTGGATATCTAACCCAACCCTAAACTTATGTTTTTACATTCAAACCACAAAATAAATATTACGTCCGGACTCCGGAAGTAGAGATACTTCCGGAGTCCAATAAAATCACGCCACGTGAATGCGACAGAAACATAAAAAAATTAGTTTTAGCATAAGAGAATATTCCCTCCATTTTATTCTGTTATTGTGCTGGTATTAATGTATTATTGTGTTTTGGGAATATTTCCGATGTTATAATAACACAATAATACATTAATACCACCACAATAATACATGAATAATGCGGAATAACGCTAGAGGAATATTCCCCGTGTTAACGGGCCGGATCACAAGAAAATAAGTTTTTTTTCTCCTGTCAGCTCTATGTAGAGGTGATTCATTGGACTCCGGAAGTATCTCTACATCGAGAGTCCGGNAATTTTCTAATTATTGATTTCAAGGCTTCAGTAGGATTGAAACGCAAGTGCACGTATTGTTCAAGTAATATAGGATTCTCTTTTATACCTCCAGGATCGATCCCACATGGAAGGTGAAAACTCTTTTTATGACTTAGTAAAACTTTACTTAAACTCTAAACAATTATCTACTAAATAAGGTTGCAAGTTTATGTGTAAAAAGAAGTAACTAATTCCTACTAATTTAATTTCAAAATTTAAAGAAAATGCTAATTGTTTCTAAACTAACTTTATGTAAAAATGTTCAAATTAGCAATGAGGTCATAATAAGTGAATGAATCAAATGTTTAAAGTTTAAATATGATATTGTGACAAACAGGAGCATACTTATTTCTTACCCTCTTCCGAGTATAGAAAGAACATTGGCTAACCTAGAGTTAAGTCCTTAAATCCTTGGTTATGTTGGATAGGTTATAATCTGTCACTTCTAGATTACCTACTGTGCCCTCTATTTAGGACAAACCTAGCCTTAATTTTCAAACTCTAGATCAAATTGGTTAATGTTATAGCCTGTCACCCTAGAATCCCCAATTTACACTCATCAAAACTTATCTCCATATCTATTTGCACCAACATACGGGCTACTTTATCACCCACTAGATTAAATTGATTCTCACTAGTTGAGAAATACATAACCCTTACGGGTCATTATGGATTCACAACAAGTTTTAACATACCAATTGGCCAGATTGAATATTCAAATTAAGTACGAAGTAATGAATCATCACAAGTATGAAATAAGAGAAATTTAAAATAATTCTAATTCTACACATGATTATTTCTTATTGCAAGGAGAAAGATAAAGCTAACTACACTAACTTCATGGGGTTAATACAACAAAACATGATTTACACTAAAGTTCAAGTTTACACAATAACACAAAACTCAAAAAAAAAATATAAAGTACTTATATCAAACTCTTCCACAAACAAATCTTGAAGTTCCTTTGAATTATTCTCCAAACTCTTCTTAGACACTCACACCAATCGACTCAACTCAAGAGACACTCTTGGACACACGCACTCCTCACACGACACAACCAATCACAACAACTCTTCACAACTCCCAACACACCAACAATTTCCCCTTGCAAATCTCTCTTTTAATATAGCTCTCCAAATCTTCAAGCGTCACTTCAGATACCCTTTCAAAATTCATAAAAAAAATTGCATATTGACAAAACTGATTTTGTCGCCTACGCATCCAACTGTGGTGCCTAGGTGCCAGAACCTGGCCCCATGGCTCCAGGATTTCTGTTTCCACGTACAAACTCTAGTGTCTAGGCGCCAGCTCACTTTGTGCTCATTTGCTCCATTTGACCCCATTTTGCTCCGTTTTCACTCAATTTTCTCCAAAACTCCATCTTTTGTATCTGTAATCAAAAGTAAGCAAAATAACTTCTATTGAAGTGCAATATCATTAAAAATGAGCATAACATATAAATATAAAAGTAGCGCATTTTTAGGCATGTCAACTATCATGATTTATTGAACTTGAATTCGACAACAACAAAGGCTAATGAAAATAGATGATTGTTTGCTTTTCTTGTGATTGTAGCTAGTAGCATGTCCAAATATTTTCCCAAGATAAGTCCACAATGATACCAACCAGATATTAATGGTCTGAATGTCTAAAAACTATGCTTAAAATGATTAGGAAAACCATCTTGAATTCTCTTTATAGTTCTTCTCATTGCATAGTTGATCGCTTTCATCAATCTGTATAATGATATGTATGACTCCTAACTTCCAAAGTAGAATTTGATGATTTTTCTTCTAGAATCTCGTGTCTTCATATATGTCACCCTCACATTGAACTCTATCTTAATATGACCAATTATTTTATTTGGTTTTAGGTTGAATTTTTATCCAATTTTAGGCAAGATAAAATAACTTATGAATCTTGATGTGCATTATTTATGCTCCTCTAGGGAGATCAAATATATTGCATTTTACATTGTTTCTTATTGGAGGAGAAAATGTTGTATTCTACAGCATTTCATATAGACCATCCACTTAGACTAAATTGAAGTGCAATATGGGTTGAAAAGAAAATGTCCTCCATCACAATGTTTAGGATAAAACCTTCTTCAATATTGTTCGTCAAGAGACTCATCCAAATCTACATAATTATTCCACTCCTACGTCGTTTGACAAATCTTAATGTACACATTCGTCGATCAATTTTATTTGTCATATTTAGATTTGAAGTGTTTGATTTCATATTAATTGATGATCCATGTGATCATCATCGNGTCATATTTAGATTTGAAGTGTTTGATTTCATATTAATTGATGATCCATGTGATCATCATCATTTGTTCCATATTCAACCTCTATAAACATTTCACTCTTCTATTTGAATCACTAGATTGACTGCACATTGTTTCATAAGCTTCATAAATTTCTTGAATGTGAATTTCAACTTATCTTATTTCACTAAAATGTTGGAATGAAAAAGTTGCCATATTAGTGTCATACAGAAAAGTGGATTCATAATAATATGATGATTGATCAATTAGAATTTGAGTGAATGATAGAAACGAAGAAATTTATATTTAATATATAAAGAAAAAAATGTCTAATTATAGGGTCTCATAACTTCCATCATGGGATTAGAAACCTCTTCATTAGATCAAGAACAGAGAGCAAATGAAGAAGAAGCTTCATGGTGGCTTGCAACAATGAGAATAGTGTGTTATTCAAAGGGAGTGACACAACTTCAACATATAGACTATANAAGAAGAAGCTTCATGGTGGCTTGCAACAATGAGAATAGTGTGTTATTCAAAGGGAGTGACACAACTTCAACTTCAACATATAGACTATTGACTTGATGCAAAATTCAGGACAACCTCAATGAATTCATCATCTATGATTGGTGTTGCAATAAAAAATCATCCACATGAAAATGAGATATCAAAGTCAAGGCGAACTTCAACACATTGTAGTTGACAGAACGAATGATTCTATCTTTCAATCCTTCAAAGCTGATTTGAACTAATCTTTGGAGGATAAGTTTGTCTAAGATTTTTACCAATGATATACTTAGTAAGAAAATCCTTCTTAGGATAAGTTCTCCATCATACCGCACAATTATTATTGCAACTCTCCTACACATTATGCATTATTACACTAATTTACATAATACATTGGGTTTAGTTTTGGACAAACAAAATTATATTTAAGTTTATTTTAGGCTAGAATATGGTTTTTTAAAATTTATGGATATGTTTAGTAGTGTTTGTTTTCCTTCCCAATATATCAAATTAGGTTTAGATTTAGTTTATTTTTTAATTAGGTGTAATTATATTTAGTGTAGATTTAGGTATATGTTATATTTATTAGAACTAGATGTTAAACATTATAAACAAAAGCATAAATTTCATTGATGTAGGTTGAACTTTTTTTATTTAATAATCTCGTAGGAATTTTATCGCTTCAAAATAAAATTTACATCAAGGTGATCAAAAGTTCCACTACATTTCACCACACTGCAACTCACAAAAAAAAAAATAAATAAAATAAAACCGAGGAACCTAAGGCCACAATACGTCTCACATAAACAAAATAAAAAAATAATCAATTATTTACACGGATGAAAGGAAATCCCAACAATCAACATGAAGCAGCCGAGAAAGCTCCCCCGGAATCTCGTTGGAAACATTAACTTTCTGCAAATCCAAACCTTGCTTAGCCGCCCAATTCACGCATTGATCACCCTCACGATGAATAAAAGACCACTGCACCTTCAAAATACTTTGGCACACAAAAATATTCTTCATATAACTATTAATACACCAAGGATACTCCTTACGAAAATTATGAGTTTTCCAAAGAAACTACTAACCCGTCTCAATCATAATATTATTCCAGCCGCAGTTAATGGCTAATTTCATAGCAGTTAATAGTGCATCTGCCTCAACCATAAGTGGATTAGACGCAACAGAAGTTGCATAAAACCAACATAAGCAATTACCCAAATGATTCCTACACACTCCACCAATACCAGCAGACTTTAAGTTATGAGTTAGCTTTATTTTTTTTCAAAGCTATATTTTTTTTAGGTCTATTTGGATTGCGTTTCAGTTTGGGCTTAATTTAGATTAAATTATATAATGTTTAAAATTAATGTAAATTGAATTTAGATTTACTTAACTAGTTCAATGTTTCATTTGAGTACTAAACATAAATTAACAATACATAATTTACATAAAAGTTAAAATAAATATAATGTTATCTAAATATAAATCAAGTTTAAACATAGTTAAACCTAATTATAGAACTAATTAAGCATAATTTAGGGTCGAAATAATTGAAAGATAAAATAAAGTTAGCCTAATTCATATATGAATTTATGTAAATTATGTATTGTTAGTTTATGTTTAGTTCAATTCACTTTTTTTAAAAATAATATTTTAATAAAATAATGTCACATTGGCATGATTTCATTAAAAATATATATATATTTTTTAAATCACGCCGACGTTGCACAAATCTTTGCTATTCAAAATAAAATTTAAGCGTGCTGTTATTATTAGGGCTGTCGATTTGGCTCATTGTTGGTTGGTGAAGAGCTCCTGTTAATAAATATTTATTCGTTCGTGTTCGGCTCGAGATTGACTTGAAAAAAAAAAAAAAAATAAATACATACACGTATAATACATATTCATAAAGTTAAATATTATAAATTGTAATTAATTAAAACTTTTTAAAATAAAAAAAAAAAAAAACTATCAAATTTTAAGAAATTAAATCCTATAAATTACAATATATAACAAATTATTAATAAATATTACTTATATAAATATTATATATTTATATAATATAAGCTATATAATTAATATAATACATTATATAAGTATAACTTTAAGGTTCGACTGCTTCTCTCTCTTCCGACTCTTCTCCTTTCTCTCAGAATCGTGAAAGGCGTTCGGCGAGTAGGCGACAACCACACTCCTCTCAAAATCGCGAATCGGTTGCGGCGGTGAGAGCTTAGGGTTTGTTGTTCCTCTTCCTCCTTTTCTTCCTTTTCCTACTCATCTCCATCTTCCTCTTCCTACTCATCTCCTCCAGTTTCGAGCCGAAATAGAGCCGGAAAATATTATTCTAGCCGAACACGGACACACCGTTCACGAGCCATTTCGAACACGAGCAGATTTCGAAAAAGGGCCAATGTCGAACAAGTCGAACACGAGCCGACTCTGAGCTTGCTTGGACTATGCTGTTTACAGCCCTAGTTATTATTATACATTTTGCTTTTTAAAACTTAAAATAGTGTATTTTTTAAAGGATTTTTTAAAAATCGACATTAAAGAAAAATAAATTTAACATTTCAATAATTTGTTAAAAAAATAAAAAAAAAATTTGAATCAAACCGACGAAATTAGCGGTCAACTAAATTTTAAAATAATAATGCCACAGATTGGATTGACACAAGCGTCAAGTACTTTTTTTCTCAAATAACAAAGTATATCGTTTATCTGATAAAATAAAAAAATAATAAAACTTTAATATTGCATAAATACACAACGAAGTATTTTTTAAAAGAAATTTAATAATTAATTCGGGGTCAGTTTGAGGCAGCTTGTGCATTTCAGGATAAACTGCTTATCCTGAAACGCGGCCCGCGGGCCGGCCGAAGGAGTCGAGCGGCGGCCTGCTTTTAGTGTAAAAACCCAAACGTAGTTTTGGATTAGTTGATGAAATGCGCGAACCAAACAGTACGGCGGTGTTTTCAAAATGCCGTCCGCATTTATAAGCTGCCCCCAATTACAAATAAAAACTTAAGCGGCGCACATATAAAATTGCAAAATTATCTCGTGTATTAATTTATTTTTCAAAATCAAAGACACCTCTACGAGTTAAGAGTAATCACATTATATTAAAGTTTAGAAAAATTTATATGCATGCCACTTAATTTCTATATATTTGGATATCTAACCCAACCCTAAACTTATGTTTTTACATTCATACCACAAAATAAATATTACATCAGGACTCCGGAAGTAGAGATACTTCTGGAGTTCAATAAAATCACGCCACGTGAAGGCGACAGAAAAATAAAAAAATTCATTTTAGCATAAGAGAATATTCCCTCCATGTTATTCTGTTATTGTGGTGGTATTAATGTATTATTGTGTTTTGGGAATATTCTTGATCTTATAATAACACAATAATACATTAATATCACCACAATAATACATGAATAATGTGAAATAACACTAGAGGAATATTCCCCGTGTTACCGGACCGGATCACAAGAAAACAAGTTTTTTTTTCTCCTGTCAGCTCTATGTAGAGGTGATTTATTGGACTCCGGAAGTATCTCTACATCGAGAGTCCGAATATTTTTTATGTAATATAAAAAATTTAGGCGATATAGATATAAAATGAAACATTAAGTATTAGATATGTAAATATATAAGATTTGGATGGTATGAATGTAGACCTCTCACATTAAAGTATATAAAAATTTCATATATGCTTTGTCACCACTTTAAAGAGCCACATTGATTTCTGTCAAATAGTTTCAAGATAAATATTATTTTATAGTTTAGTTGACCAGCATTATTTAGTTATTTTTTTAAAATGCTGACGTTTTAATTTTGATTTTTTATTATGCTGATTTAAAAAAAAACCCATGTTTTTAATGTGACATAAAATTTTTGGATAATATAAGTGAAAAATATAAAATNAAAATAAAATTTACATCAAGGTGGTCAAAAGTTCCACTACATTTCACCACACTGCAACTCACAAAAAAAAAATAAATAAAATAAAACCGAGGAACCTAAGGCCACAATACGTCTCACATAAACAAAATAAAAAAAATAATCAATTATTTACACGGATGAAAGGAAAATCCAAACAATCAACATGAAGCAGCTGAGAAAGCTCCCCCGGAATCTCGTTGGAAACATTAACTTTCTGCAAATCCAAACCTTGCTTAGCCGCCCACTTCACGCATTGATCACCCTCACGATGAATAAAAGACCACTGCACCTTCAAAATACTTTGGCACACAAAAATATTCTTCATATAACTATTAATACACCAAGGATACTCCTTACGAAAATTACGAGTTTTCCAAAGAAACTACTAACCCATCTCAATCATAATATTATTCCAGCCGCAGTTAATGGCTAATTTCATAGCAGTTAATACTGCATCTGCCTCAACCATAAGTGGATTAGACGCAACAGAAGGTGCATAAAACCAACATAAGCAATTACCCAAATGATTTCTACACACTCCACCAACAAGCGGACTTTAAGTTATGAGTTAGCTTTAGTTTTTTTGGAAGCTATATTATTTTTAGGTCTATTTGGATTGCGTTTCAGTTTGGGCTTAATTTAGATTAAATTATATAATGTTTAAAATTAATGTAAATTGAATTTAGATTTACTTAACTAGTTCAATGTTTCATTTGAGTTATGAGTTAGGCTAACTTCATTTTATCTTTCAATTATTTCGACCCAAAATTATGTTTAATTAGTTCTATAATTAGGTTTAATTATGTTAAGCTTGATTTATATTTAGATAACTTTATATTTATTTAAACTTTTATGTAAATTATGTATTGTTAATTTATGTTTAGTTCAATTCACTTTTTTAAAAAATAATATTTTAATAAAATAATGTCACATTGGCATGATTTCATTAAAATATTTTTTTTTAAAAAATCACGCCGATGTTGCACAAATTTTTGCTATTTAAAATAAAATTTAAGCGTCATGTTGGCTCGTTGTTCGTGAAGAGCACGTGTTAATAAATATTTGTTCGATCATGTTCGGCTCGAGATTGACTCGAAAAGAAATAAATAAATAAATATACACACGTATAATACATATTCATAAAGTTAAATATTATAAATTGTAATTAATTAAAATTTTTTTNTATATATATATATATATATATAAGAATCGAGGGTATGCATATAGATGCCGCATCAAGATTAATTTTTTAATTATAAATATAATAAAATTACGCCACGTAATTTGTAGGTCATTTCAGGCCTGTTTGGGGCAGCTTATAAGTGCGACAGCATTTTTGAAAATTTCGTCTAACCGTTTGGTTTGCACATTTTTAAAAACAATGTCTGCCGCGTTTGAGTTTTTTGCACTAAATACAGATGCAGCCCGCAAGGTCGACCCCGAACCGCGTTTCAGGATAAACTGCTTATCCTGAAACGCACAAGCTGTCCTAAACAGACTCTTCATTAACACACCGACTTGGCACAATTTTGATGTTTCTCAAAATAAAATATAATTGTGCCGTTATTATTAAATTAAATCTGCTAGATTTAAAAATTTTGTCGAGTAAATATGAAAATTTTGGTGTGAGATATGTAAATACGTAAAAATTGTGTGCTATGTAAAAGCCTTTATATGTAAATGCCCTTTTATGTAAAATAAGAAGTATATTTAGATACACATCTCAATATATAATTGTTGGAAGACTTACATACAAATCACTCAATTTCTATTTATTTATATCTATAATCCTAAATTTAAATTTTAACATACATACAAATTTACTTATGCATGAAAAGGTAAATGTCACTTTTTAATTTTTTAATTGTCTAGTATGTGTAGGCCAAAAAAACCTCATCCTACCCTAGTGTTCAATCCATCCTACTTGGATTAACGGTCTTTTTCAGAATCCTTTTGATTTTTGTATTTGACATTTCTGCTAATCCACTAGTTTGAGGATGATATATAATAAAAGTTTTATGTTTAATTTCATATCTTGCTACTAAAATCTCTTTCTTTTTATTACAGAGTTCAATCCTCAATCAGTAATAATCACAATATGTGTTCCAAATTTACTAAAATTTTCTTAATATTGAGAATCACAATTAGGAAAAGCCATCGAATCAATCAATTTAGAGACGTAGTCTAGTGCCACAAGAATATACAAGTAACCTAGTGAAAGACAATAGGACCCATAAAATCAATCCCTCAAACATTGAAGATTTAAACTTCCAAGATAAAATTCAAGGGAATTTCATCTCCCTTAGAAATATTATTAGCACTTTGACATTTTCACAAATTTTGATATGTTCTTTCATATCCTTAATTTGGATAGATCAATAAAATCTAGATTATAAAATTTTAGTTTCAGTTCAAAATCCTTCAAAATGATATCATTGACCTCTTCTAAGGGAACACATCTCCTAATGACCTTGTCCTTCTATTTTCTAAAGAGATAGGGTTCATCCTAATAGAAGGACTAATCTCAGAAAAGAATTTCTTCGATTGGTAGTTTGTCGAATCGTAAGGAATGATGTTGCGGATAAATAAATTCATGATATTTGCATACCACAAAATATTTCTGTTAGAAATTACAAAGAGCTGCTTGTCAGAAAAACTCTCATTAATATCAATCGGGAACTTATCAATTTTTTTTTACTCAAGTTTAAATAAGTAGCATGCTATCTAATTCCATGTAGTTTTGCTATTAAGAATCTTCATATCAAATTCTTGTAATAAGATAGCCCATCAGATGAAATAGGATTTGACATCCTTCTTAATCACAAGATATTTGATAATAGCATAGTTGGAATATATGGTGACTATGAAACCAATTAAGTAGGACCAAAATTTATCAAATACATAAACTATCGTCAGTAGCTCATTCTATGTAATGGTGTAATTCACTTGAGTCTCTTTAAGGGTCATATATGGAATAGTATATCACATAAAAAATCTCGACTCTTCTCTGACCTAGTACCGTCTCTTCTGCATAGTCATTAGCATCCACATCAGCTTGAATCAAAGATCCCAATCAGGTGCAACAATTACTCATTAGAATATACAAGGTAGTAAGGTATGTCTCCTCCAAATTGAAGGGAACGCCCTTCTTTAATAAGTGACATAGTGGTATTGAGATTTTAGAGAATTCCTTAACATATTGACGGTAAAATTTAGGTGCCCCAAAAAAATCCTATTCTCTTTAAGTGAAGTGGGTGGGGAAAGTTTTATATAACCCAAATATTCATTGGTTCTACCTTCATCGCCGACCCTGAAACCTTAAGAGTTGACATGATTCTCTCGGTCCTCTTGAAATGATACTTCTATCAATTTAGCACCAAATCAGTCTTCTCACACCTTTGCAACAATTTTGTAAGATTGTCTAGAAACAAGTCAAAAGATGTATAAAACACTAAGAAGTCATCCATAAAAATCTCAATCTTTTTAATCAGGTCATAAAAGATAGACATCATGAACAGTTGGAAAGTGATCGGGGCATTGCACAATTCGAAGGACATTCTTCTAGTCAAAAAAATTTTGCAAGGACCAGTGAAAGTGGATTGTTTTGGTCCTTTGGTTCTATAGAAATCTGACAGTATCATGTGTATCCATCTATGAAGCTGAATAATGGGTGTCCTGCTAACCTATCCAACATCTGGTCTAAAAATGGTTTTGAAAAGTGATTATTCCTAGTGGCTTTATTCAACTTCTTATAGTCAATATTAATTCTCCAACTATTAACACTTCTAATGGGTATCAGTTTGTTTCTCATTCTCCATTATCGTCACTCCCACTTTCTTGGGTATATAGTGAATTGGGTAGACCCAAACACTGCCTAAAATGAGGCAGATTATGCATGCATCTAAACATTTTAAAATTTCTTTTTTCATCACCTCTTTTATTACTCAATTCGACCTTATTTGAGGGCCAATCTTGGATTAATTTTCTTACTCCATCAAAATTCTATGCATTCATAAGGAAGGGCTTATTCTTTTATGTCAGCAATGGTTCATCCAAAAAAAATTCTAAAAATCCTTAATACTCGCATTAGCTATTCCTCTTATATTTCACTCAATTCATTAGAAATGATGACATACAAAATAGAGAACTCTAGGAAGACATACTTAAGCTGTTTGGGGAGAATTTTCAACTCCAATTCTGAGGCTTCTTATATGGACAAAATTAAAGCCTTTGCATTAGGTCAGTTTCTACGAGTAGAGCAAATTCCATAAGTCTCACTACAATCCTTAACCACCACTACCTCTCATAGATTCATAAAATTGGCTATCTTCCACCACATCTACCTTGCTACATCAATCATTGCAAGATGCTTTGGGAAATTTTATTGATTTCAAAACATCAAAAGTAACCTCCTAGTCATTTAATCTCATGTTAAGTTTCCTTTTCTGCACATCAATCATTGCCCTTCTAGTAGCTAAAAAGGGCCAGCCAAGAATTATGAGATTTTTTTTTCTATATCTAAGATAACAAAATCAATAGATAAAGTAAATTTTTTGACTTTAACTAGAACATCCTCTATCGCTTCCATTAGGATAGGTCAAAAGTTGGTTAGCTAACTGTAGTGTTAATGTGGTTGGATGGACTTTTCCTAATCCTAGTTTTTTAAAGATGGAAAGATGCATAAGGTTGAGTTGATGCTAGCTTCCAAGTCACAAAAACCTTTTCTAGAAAAATTATCTCCTATGATGCAAGGGATGATAAATTTAGCCAGATCCTTAATCTTTTATGGTGACTTCTTTTGTAAGATGGCACCACACTCCTTAGTCAGGGCAACAAATATCAAAATCTCTTATTTCCTCTTCTTATTTACAACATCATTGATCAACTTCACATAACTAGACATCTATTCTAGGGATTCAGTGAATGCAATATTGATGGTGAGCTTCTTAAAAACCTTTATAAACCTAGAAAGCTATTAGTAAAGGTTTAATTTCTGCAACCTCTAGTTAAAAGATGGCGGTGGTCACTATTATTCTTTTTTAAGAGGTGAGACATGTCTTTCCAAGTTTTTGTTTGGATCCTCACTTAATTTCTTAGGACCAGGATCTAATTCTATAGGCATACTCTCATTCATATGAATATGTTACAATTTACTTTTCACTTTTAAGCCTCACAGCTTGCACTTGCTCCTTTCACTTTTTTCTTAGGATTCACTTCTATATTATTGGGGAGTATCTCTGGGGGTCTATTACTCAAAGTGTTAGCAAACTACATATGTTAAGTTTTTTATGTTCCTTATAGCTACAACCTAGCTTTATAGCAGGTTCCAAATCTGTAACGTTAACTCCTTTAACAATGATTTATTGTCCTTAAACTGAGATTTCAAAGTGAATTAGAGTATGTTGGTTTATCTCAGATTGATATTACCTTTGTGATTCTAATTTCTAATAGAATTAGTTTGGGTGTTCCCTCATTGCTAGTTTTCTACAATTGGTTGTTAGTGTTTTAGTTAAAATTTAGATGATTTCTTCAACCTAGGTTGTAGATATTGGAATAGAGATTATTAAAACTATTTTTTATGGCATTTAGGAGCTCCAAAATGGCAGTGTTAAGAACTTTTACCAGTTCATAGGCTATCTCATCAGTAGATAGGGATCTTGGAACTAAAATTATTCTAAGGTTATCAAAATTCCTAGAAATGGCACCAAACTGTGAGGCTAGGAAAATTAGAACATCAGTCTCAAGCATATTATCTACCTTATTAGGTGTGATACTCTCAAAAGGCCATTAAAAATTTTTTAGGTCATTTTATCAATCAGCTTGTAGGCATCATCAAATAGTTTTGACCATTTGTAGTCTCTATGATTGAATGACGAAAATGATGTCATTTCTATGTGAAAGTTTTGAATGGAGAGAAGTATTTGACCATGAATATTTGGGCAAATTTAGTTGAAGTGGTGATTGATTGTGGTAATAAAGAGTTCAACCATTTCCCTGGTTTTATCCCTCAGTGAGAAAGGGATAAGCCATAGTTTGATGAAATTACTGAGGACGTTGTTATACTTGAAGTTGGCACAGTCCTAATAAATTGGCCAAGTGAATTTTTGGGGTCCTCAATGGTTGATCCCTCAAATTAGTTATTATAAACCATTTGGATGATCCCCGGTCTTAATTCAAAAATTTTGGCTTCTATGACAAGAAGATTGATACTAAATTGAATCTCTTATATCAATGGATTAGCATATTTCCTATGAGGTTTAGAATGGTCGTCGTGGGAGTTTATCATTTTTAATTGACTCTTTTTTTTAATTTAAATATTTTAATTTTTTTGACATTTTTTTAATTTTAGAGTCAAATGGCACTAGTTTAGCTAAATATTTCCTACGCATGTAACTATAGCTATCCCACATCTGACTTTAATCTAATGCAACTACTAAAAATAGGAAATATAAATACAAAGAAAACACACTAATTTAATATAATTAACTTGTAAAACACAAGAATATAAATGAAAAGATGCTACAATTTTTTTTTGGATTTTTAAAATTTTAAAGACAAAGAACAAATAAGAGCACATATAAACAGAAAAAATAAGAAAATGTTCAAACCTAAACTCAAAGTATTTCAAATAACATTCTCTTAAAATTACAAATTTATCTCATTTTCCTAGCAATGATGCCAAAAACTTGATTCTCAAAATTAATGTAAAGGAATCAGTCAATCACATAAGTATATGTATCAATCAAATAATATACATAATTAGAGTCCGCATATAAATCCCATAAAAAAAATTTATCAACTTTTATAATAGACAAATTTCTAGTTTACTACACTGTTAACTCTAGTTTGAAGGGTTAATATTTACATAAGGTGAATGGTTATGAAATCCTAATACAAAATTCAAATAAACATAACTAAATGTTGTTATAATTTCCCAGAGGTGAAAGGTTTATACTCTTATGACACTGATCTAATGAATGCTCAATATTTGTTCATGAGTTTACCATGTTATTGTTGACAGCAAGGGACAAACCTCCTTAACCTATGTTCAGGTCGTAAGAAGTGTTGGAAATCAATATTATAGTTAAGGGGGCTTAACTACACAAGGTTTCCCAAGAATCTTTTACTCTTTTATCTAGATTGCAATGTCATACTAAAAATATTTCTATTCCACTAGGTGAATGTGTGTTAACATACTTGTTCTTCTAGTCAACAGTTAGAAGACTTAGATCATAAGAAGTTTTAGCCTCCTAATTGACTAGGTCAGAAGTAAACAACAATTAGAAGGCTAATACATCAATGTATTAAATCCAAAATACAGAAAAAAATGTCTAGAAAAAAACTCATGAATAAAACAATCATTCAACACATGTCTTACATCATAGAAGTATTAAAGAAGATTTAGCTATTTCACATGAGGAAAGACAACCCGAAATTTTTTTAAAAAATATTATAGAAAATGACATAAGAAGGTACAAAAAACTTAAATCTAAGTTAATCATCCTTCACAATACTCTCTTCAAAATCATGTTGAAAAAGAAGTACCAATAGCCAAGTGTGCATTCTAATGTTTCATGCATTCTCTTATATACTTAGGGCTCAAAACCATGCACAAAACATTCCAAAATTTTAAAGTTGTAGAATATGGCACATTTGGTGAAGTAGTTGTGCGGGTGTAAGGGGTTGAGGTGCGGGTGTGCCTTGCACTTGGTTGGGTGGTTTATATGTGCAAGTAGTGAGCATAGAAGTGTTGCGGCTATGTGATCTCCTCAATAAAGATGGTAGCACAAACACACTTTTCATGGGAGCAAGTGTGCCTCCAACACGAGAAGGTGCCACGAGAGTGTTACTCTTTGGCAAGGGTGTTCAGATGAACTTTTGGCTATTTTATCATTTTTAACCTCCTTAAGCAAGCTCAACACTTGTATCATGTAAAACATAGCAAAAACACATTTCAAACGCATAAAATTATTATAAGAAGGAACTAAGGTACGAGATTTATGAAGGAACACACCACATATTTAATTCACATCAAAGGGAGGATAAAATAGAAAGAAAAGTAAATTTTAGAGACTATTTTGGAGAGAATACATGACGAGTAACCACCAGTCTCCATAGCTGTTAGCCATTATCAACTCTTGTCTTTCATATTTGTCAGCCACCATCACTCATCGACTGCCATCACCACCTATCCCTACTAATCACTGATCAACAATAACTACAGTTTGCAATAGTTGAAGCCAAATTATGATTTTTGTTGAATTTACTAACACTTATATTATTTAAGCTATATGAAGACGAGTGTAGTTTTTACTATAATATTGTAATCTCGTTCTCTCTATTATGAGATAAGAGCAAACCTCTATATTTACAAACTTATAGTGGATTACATTGACAGGGCTGGTCCCTAAGGTTTTTTTCCTTTTCAGGGTTACTCCATTAAAATATTCTGTTGTCTTCCTTCGCTATATTTTCTTATATGTGTGCTAAATTTTCGTTCACGCTAAGATGAAAAATCACTACTCTATTGCCATGAATTTTTTGACACTCAATAAAAATATTATGAAAAAGGAGTGTTTATACTTAAATGCCCACATAATTATTATATATTTCTATACATAACAACTCAACCTTAATATTTATATGCATTCCATTAAAATAGTTAACTTCACATAAAAATAGCATGATGATTAACTATTTTAAATGAATACACCTTTACGTGTATAATATTGATGTGATTATTACATTAACTTTTAAAATGGTCAAGTATTACATTTTAATTGTTTTTACAAATGTCAAACCAAAAATTTTGATATTTACATATTACAAATGCAGAGTTAAATACTGTTGATAAATTAAGGCGAAGAAAAATAATCGACACAAATCCAGAAGAACACAGAGATTTAACGAGGTTCGACAAAGATGCATACATCCTCGGGAGCAGAGCGGCGATAAATCTCTGTGTGTTTTTCTGGATTTATGTCGATTCTTCCGCTTCGTTCCGTTCTGCTCCTCTTTGTTCCAGCGTTTGTCCCTATATGATATATGAGCCGTACCATAACAAATACTTAAACATTTCAATCCGAAAACCTTTGTTTACACCAAATACCACACTTCGTCACTTCCATTCAAGCTTTCCTCTTCTTTAGGCACCACATCTCACCAAAAATTCTCTCACTCTTCACCTGCTCGAGAAGCACATCCCTCAAGCACTGGTTCCACCTGCGTTCATTGCTCCACTAGAACGTTGGCTACATCTCACATTGTAACCTGCTCTTACCAAACTCTCCTATCCTTTGCTTGAAGTAACAAGCACCTATTGTCTCCTCTCATATTTCTACAATTTGAAATCATGCCCCGATTATTATCTTTGTTAAGATTCCTCGCTTAAGAAAAACAGCCTTCATCTTGTTTAATTTCTCCACCCAAACATCATTTCCGTTCCAGAAGCTGCTCTCACTGAGCTCTGTTGTCTTCTGCTCCAAGTAGCAAGAGCATGTTGTCTTGTCCCATATCTCTACCATTTCATTACAATGAAACCAAGTCATGATATTTATGTATTATCTCGTTTAAATTCCTGGCTTGAGAAAGACAACCACCATCAAAATGCCAGCTCTTGTCGAATGCTCATATATCTGGGTATTCCTTAGTGTTGAAATTGAATGCTACATTGGTTCTAGATAAATGCAATGGGTGATAAAATAGATCTGTCTTATGCAATATAGAATTCAAAGTCTCATTAATAAGATTGATTTAATCTAAATTGGCTTAATCAAAGCTGCTCGCTTGACACTTTGCCGAGGAAGCTGTAGCTAGAAAGTTTCTTTCTAGTTGATTATCGATGATGTCACATGTATGTATATTTGTTTACTTGTGATACTAAATGATTTTGTTGGGTGTAATTCCTTGAATTTATTTATTAGGTGAATTTACATGATTTTAGAATACACAATTATAGACCACTTTAGGCCATCTTGTTAAGATGGATAAACCCTAACTATTATTAAATTTAAGATTTATGACACTATTTTGACGAACGTTATATTTTAATCTCAAGCTATGTTGATTAAATAGTTAGGTTGTCTGAATCAATTTGATGGAGGCCGTGAATGACTGCATTTATATAAGTTTTAAATTTGGTGGATATTGGACACAAATGAAGAATCAAAATAGAGTAAAGTATGATGGTGGGAGATAGAGAACTAATAAGTTTAAAAGGAATGCTGATAGTTTTGATGTGTGTTGACCTCACTTTTGGTTGAGGTCTAGAAAACTTCTTTAGTAGCCTAGGTCTAGCCATAGGACTTTCCTATTGACTAGTTTTAGAAAATTAGAAGAGGTACCCCACCATTAGAAATTCAAAACTCTTCTTTTTACTCAACTTGAAATTCCACATATTGATCTTAACCTCTAGCATTTAGTAGGTAAGATCATTATAAGAGAATTCAAGAAGAGTCCCTATAGGATTACTTGGCTTTAGAATTTACTCTGGGTGTTGAATTGGAACTAGGATACACATATCTTCACAATACATTAATCCATAGTTCATTTAGAGTGGATATCTATCCAATTCTATGTGAAATGCCTAACTTGGTCTTTTGCCCCTAGGCACCT
>JXCR01136334.1:23389-33789 GCA_002079205.1 Phalaenopsis hybrid cultivar | reverse complement strand
AAGCTTTTCCCGAACCCAGCATAATATAAACCCTATTTAATTCCTTATATTAAATAGGGGAATTTGTCGGCCAATACATTGGTTTCAAAGACCAAACGGATGTCATAACTTTCTTTAGTTTATTTGATCGAATCTCATCCTCAATTCTTGTCTTNTATATATATATATATATATATATAAGAATCGAGGGTATGCATATAGATGCCGCATCAAGATTAATTTTTCAATTATAAATATAATAAAATTACACCACTTAACCTGTAGGTCATTTCAGGCCCGTTTGGAGCAGCTTATAAATGTGGCGACATTTTTGAAAACTCCGACTAACTGTTTGGTTTATGCGTTCTTGAAAATGATGTCTGCCGCGTTGAGTTATTTACACTAAATGTAGATGCAGTCCGCGGGTCGACCCCGAATCGCGTTTCAGGATAAACTGCTTATCCTGAAACGCACAAGCTGTCCCAAACAGACCCTTCATTAACACACCGACTTGGCACAATTTTTTGTAATAAGATGGCCCATCTGATGAAGCAAGATTTGACATCCTTCTTAATTACAAGATATTTGATAGTAGCATAGTTGGAATATATGGTGACTATGAGACCAATTAAGTAGGACCAAAATTTATCAAATACATAAACTATCGTCTGTAGCTCATTCTATGTAATGGTGTAATTCACTTGAGTCTCATTAAGGGTCATATATGGAATAATATATCACATAAAAAATCTCGACTCTTCTCTGACCTAGTACCGTCTCTTCTGCATAGTCATTAGCGTCCACATCAGCTTGAATCGAAGATCCCAATCGGGTGCAACAATCACTCATTAGAATATCAAAGGTAGTAAGGTATGTCTCCTCCAAATTGAAGGGAACACCCTTCTTTAATAAGTGACATAGTGGTATTGAGATTTTAGAGAATTCCTTAATGTATTAACGGTAAAATTTGGGTGCCCCAAAAAAATCCTAATCTCTTTAACTGAAGTGGATGGGGAAAGTTTTATATAAGGCAAATCTTCATTGGTTCTACCTTCATCTCCGACCCTGAAACCTTAAGAGTTGACACAATTCTCTCGGTCCTTTTGAAATGACACTTCTATCAATTTAGCACCAAACCAGTCTTCTCACACCTTCGCAACAATTTTGTAAGATTGTCTAGACACAAGTCAAAAGATGTACCAAACACTTAGAAGTCATCCATAAAGATCTCAATCTTCTCAATCAGGTCATAAAAGATAGACATCATGAACAGTTGGAAAGTGATCGGGGCATTGTACAATATGAAGGACATTCTCCTAGTCAAAATTTTTTTTCAAGGAGTAGTGAAAGTGGATTGTTCTGGTCCATTGGTGCTATAGAAATCTGATAGTATCATGTGTATCCATTTATGAAGCTGAATAATGGGTGTCCTACTAACCTGTCCAACATCTAGTCCAAAAATGGTTTTGAAAAATGATTATTCCTAGTGGCTTTATTCAACTTCTTATAGTCAATATTAATTCTCCAACTATTAGCACTTCTAATGGGTATCAGTTTGTTTCTCATTCTTCATTATCATCACTCCCACTTTCTTGGGTATATGGTGAATTGGGTAGACCCAAGCACCCAAGCACTGCCTAAGATGAGGCAGGTTATGCATGCATATAAACACTTTAAAATTTCTTTCTTCATCACCTCTTTTATTACTCAATTCGACCTCTATTGAGGGCCAATATTGAGGGCCAATCTTGGATTAATTTTCTTACTCCATCAAAATCTATGCATGCATAAGGAAGGGCTTATTCTTTTTATGTAAGCAATGGTTCATCAAAAAAATTTTCTAAAAATCCTTAATACTCGCATTAGCTATTCCTCTTATATTTCACTCAACTCATTAGAAGTGATGACATACAAAATAGAGAACTCTAGGAAGACATACTTAAGCTGTTTGGGGAGAATTTTCAGCTCCAATTCTGACGCTTCTTATATGGACGAAATTAAGGCCCTTACATTGGGCAAAGTTTCTAAGAGTGGAGAAAATTCCTAAGTCTCACTACAATCCTTAACCACCACTACCTCTCATAGATTCATAAAATTGACTATCTTCCACCACATCTACCTTACTACGTCAATCATTGCAAGATGCTTTGGGAAATTTTAATGATTTCAAAACATCAAAAGTAACCTCCTAATCATTTAATCTCATGTTAAGTTTCCTTTTCTGCACATCAATCATTGCCCTTCTAGTAGCTAAAAAGGGCTAGCCAAGAATTATGAAATTTTTTTTCTATATCTAAGATAACAAAATCAATAGATAAAGTACATTTTTTTTACTTTAACTAGAACATCCTCTATCGCTTCCATCAGGGTAGGTCAAAAGTTGGTTAGCTAACTGTAGTGTTAATGTGGTTGGATGGACTTTTCCTAATCCTAGTCTTTTAAAGATGGAAAGATGCATAAGGTTGAGTTGATGCTAGCTTCCAAGTCACAAAAACCTTTTCTAGAAAAAATATCTCCTATGATGCAAGGGATGATAAATTTAGTCAGTTCCTTAACCATTTATGGTGCCTTCTTTTGTAAGATGGCACCACACTCCTTAGTTAGGGCAACAATATTGAAGTCTCTTGTTTCTTCTTCTTATTTATAACATCCTTGATCAACTTCACATAACAAGTCATCTATTCTAGGGCTTCAGTAAATGTAATTTTGATGACGAGCTTCTTAAAAACCTTTATAAACCTAGAAAGCTATTAGTAAAGGTTTTATTTCTTTAACCTCTAGTTAAAAGATGGCGGTGTTCTCTATTATTATTTTTTAAGAGGTGAGAAATGTCTTTCCAAGTCTTTGTTTGGATCCTCACTTGATTTCTTAGGATTAGGATTTAATTCTATAGGCATACTCTCATTCATATGAATATCTTACAATTTACTTTTCACTTCTAAGCGTCACAGCTTGCACTTGCTCCTTTCACTTTTTTCTTAGGATTTACTTCTATATTATTGGGGAGTATCTCTGCGGGTCTATTACTCAAAGTGTTAGCAAACTACATATGTTAAGTTCTTATGTTCCTTATAGCTACAACCTAGCTTTATAGCGGGTTCTAAATCTGTAACGTTAACTCCTTTAGCAATGATTTATTGTCCTTAAACTGAGATTTGGAAGTGAATCAGAGTATGTTGGTTTATCTCAGATTGCTATTACCTTTGGGATTCTAATTTCAAATAGAATTAGTTTGGGTGTTCCCTCATTGCTAGTTTTCTACAATTGGTTAATAGTGTTTTAGTTAAAATTTAGATGATTTCTTCAACCTAGGTTGTAGATATTGGAATAGAGGTTATTAAACCTATTTTTTATGGCATTTAGGAGCTCCAAACTTGTAGTGTTAAGAACTTTTACCAGTTCATAGGCTATCTCATCAGTAGATAGGGATCCTGAAACTAAATTTATTCTAAGGTTATCAAAATTCCTAGAAATGGCACCAAACTATGAGGCTAGGAAAATTAGAACATCAGTCTCAAGCATATTATCTACCTTATTAGGTGTGATTCTCTCAAAAGGCCATTAAAAATTTTTTTAGTTCATTTTATCAATCAGCTTGTAGGCATCATCAAATATTTTTGACCATCTGTAGTGTCTATGATTGAATGATGGAAATGATGTCATTCCTATGTGAAAGTTTTGAATGGAGAGAAGTATTTGACCATGAGGGCAAATTTAGTTGAAGTGGTGATTGATTGTGGTGATAAAGAGTTTAACCACTTCCTGGCTTTATCCCTCAGCGAGAAAGGGATAAGCCATAGTTTGATCCCTCAAATTATGGTTCTCAGTGGTTGATCCCTCAAATTAGTTATTATAAACCATTTGGATGATCCCCGGTCTTAATTCAAAAATTTTGGCTTCTATGACAAGAAAGATGATACTAAAGTGAATCTCTTATGTCAATGGATTGGCATATTTCCTATTAGGTTTAGAATGGTCATCCTGGGAGTTTATCATTTTTAAGTGATTCTTTTTTTAATTTAGATATTTTAATTTTTTTGACATTTTTTTAATTTTAGAGTCAAATGGCACAAGTTTAGCTAAACATTTCCTACGCATGTAACTATGGCTATCCTGCAACTAACTTTAATCTAATGCAACTACTAAAAATAGGAAATATAAATACAAAGAAAACACACTAATTTAAAATAATTAACTTGCAAAACACAAGAATATAAATAAAAAGATGCTACAATTTTTTTTTGGATTTTTAAAATTTTAAAGACAAAGAACAAACAAGACACATATAAACAAAAAAATAAGAAAATGTTCAAACTTAAACTCAAAGTGTTTCAAATAACATTCTCTTAAAATCACAAACTTTATCTCACTTTTCTAGCAATGATGCCAAAAACTTGATCCTCAAAATTAATGTAAAGCAATCAGTTAATCACATAAGTATATATATCAATCAAATAATATACATAATTAGAGTCAACATATAAATCCCATAAATAATAGACAAATTTCTAGTTTACTACACTGTTAACTCTAGTTTGAAGGGTTAATATTTACATAAGGTGAATGGTTTGAAATCTTAATACAAAATTCAAATAAACAGAATTAAATTTTGTTAGAATTTCCTAGAGGTGAAAGGTTTATACTCTTATGACGTTGATATAATGAATGCTCAATATTTTTCCATTGAGTTTACCATGTTATTGTTGACAACAAGGGACAAACCTCCTTAGCCTATGTTCAGGTCGTAAGAAGTGTTGGAAATCAATATTAAAGTTAAGGGGGCTTAACCATACAAGGTTTCCTAAGAATCTTTTACTCTCCTATCTAGATTTCAATCTCATACTAATAATATTGCTATTCCACTAGGTGAATGTATGTTAACATACTTGTTCTTCTAGTCAACAGTTAGAAGACTTAGATCATAAAAGGTTTTAACCTCTTAATTGACTAGGTCAGAAGTAAACAACAATCAGAAGGCTAATACATCAATGTATTAAATCCAAAATAAAGAAAAAATGTCTACAAAAAAACTCATGAATAAAACAATCATTCAACACATGCATTACATTATAGAAGTATTAAAGAAGATTTAGCTATTTCACATGAGGAAAGACAACCCAGAATTTTTTTTAAAAATATTACAGAAAATGACATAAGAAGGTACAAAAAACTTAAATCTAAGCTAATCATCCCTCGCAATACACTAAAACTCTCTTTGCATAATGCAAACTCTCCACCAATCTCCCTCATAGAAGTTCGCATAGATATCTCCCTCTCAACTCTCTTTAAATTTTTACAAAGACCAAACCTTAGAAATTCACTCAAGGAAAACAAAAGGGAACCCTAAAGCACACAAGACTCTCTTCAAAATCACGTTGAGAAAGAAGTCCCAATAGCCAAGAGTGCATTCTAATGTTTCATGCATTCTCTTATATACTTAGGGCTAAAAAACATGCACAAAACATTCCAAAATTTTCAAGTTGTAGAATATGACACATTTGGTGAAGTAGTTGTGCGGGTGTAAGGGGTTGAGGTGCGGGTGTGCCTTGCACTTGGTTGGGTGGTTTATATGTGCAAGAAGTGAGCATAGAAGTGTTGCGACTGTGTGATCTCCTCAATAAAGATGGTAGCACAGACACACTTTTCATGGGAGCAAGTGTGCCTCCAACACGAGAAGGTGCCACGAGAGTGTTACTCTTTGACAAGGGTGTTCAGATGAACTTTTGGCTATTTTATCATTTTTAACCTCCCTAAGCAAGCTCAACACTTGTACCATGTAAAACATAGCAAAAACACATTTCAAAAGCATAAAATTATTATAAGAAGGAACTAAGGTACGGGATTTATGAAGGAACACATCACATATTTAATTCACATAAGAGGGAGGATAAAATAGAAAAAAAAGGTAAATTTTAGAGACTATTTTGGAGAGAATACATGACGAGTAACCACCAGCCTCCATAGCCGTTAGCCATTATCAACCATTGTCTTTCATATTTGTCAGCCACCATCACTCATCGACTGCCATCACCACCTATCCCTACTAACCACTGATCAACAATAACTACTGTTTGCAACAGTTGAAGCCAAATTATGATTGTTGTTGAATTTACTAACACTTATATTATTTAAGCTATATGAAGACGAGTGTAGTTTTTACTATAATCTTGTAATCTCGTTCTCTCTATCATGTGATAAGAGCAAACCTCTATATTTACAAACTTATAGTGGATTACTTTGACATGACTAGTCCCTATGATTTTTTTCCTTTTCAGGATTACTCCATTAAAATATTCTGTTCTCCCTTCGCTATATTTTCTTATATGCGTGCTAAATTTTCGTTCACGCTAAGATGAAAAATCACTACTCTATTGCCATGAATTTTTTGACACTCAATAAAAATATTATGAAAAAGGAGTGTTTATACTTAAATGCCCACATAATTATTATATATTTCTATACATAACAACTCAACCTTAATATTTATATGCATTCCATTAAAATAGTTAACTTCACATAAAAATAGCATGATGATTAACTATTTTAAATGAATACACCTTTACGTGTATAATATTGATGTGATTATTACATTAACTTTTAAAATGGTCAAGTATTAAATTTTAATTGTTTTTACAAATGTCAAACCAAAAATTTTGATATTTACATATTAGTTAAATACTGTTGAGAAATTAAGTCGAAGAAAAATAATAATCGACACAAATCCAGAAGAACACACAGAGATTTAACGAGGTTCGACAAAGATGCCTACATCCTCGGGAGCAGAGCGGCGATAAATCTCTGTGTGTTTTTCTGGATTTATGTCGATTCTTCCGCTTCGTTCCGTTCTGCTCCGCTTTGTTCCAGCATTTGTCCCTATATGGTATATGAGCCATACCATAACAAATACTTAAACATTTCAATCCGAAAACCTTTGTTTACACCAAATACCACACTTCGTCACTTCCATTCAAGCTTTCCTCTTCTTTAGGCACCACATCTTACCAAAAATTCTCTCACTCTTCACCTGCTCGAGAAGCACATCCCTCAAGCACTGGTTCCACCTGCGTTCATTGTTCCACTAGAACGTTGGCTACATCTCACATTGTAACCTGCTCTTACCAAACTCTCCTATCCTTTGCTTGAAGTAACAAGCACCTATTGTCTCCTCTCATATTTCTACTATTTGAAATCATGCCCCGATTATTATCTTTGTTAAGATTCCTCGCTTAAGAAAAACAGCCTTCATCTTGTTTAATTTCTCCACCAAAACATCATTTCCGTTCCAGAAGCTGCTCTCACTGAGCTCTGTTGTCTTCTGCTCGAAGTAGCAAGAACATGTTGTCTTATCCCATATCTCTACTATTTCATTACAATGAAACTAAGTCATGATATTTATGTATTATCTCGTTTAAATTCCTGGCTTGAGAAAGACAACCACCATCAAAATGCCTGCTCTTGTCGAATGCTCATATATCTGGGCATTCCTTAGTGTTGAAATTGAATGCTACATTGGTTCTAGATAAATGCAATGGGTGATAAAATAGATCTGTCTTATGCAATATAGAATTCAAAGTCTCATTAATATGATTGATTTAATCTAAATTGGCTTAATCAAAGCTGCTCGCTTGACACTTTGCCGAGGAAGCTGTAGCTAGAAAGTTTCTTTCTAGTTGATTATCGATGATGTCACATGTATGTATATTTGTTTGCTTGTGATACTAAATGATTTTGTTGGGTGTAATTCCTTGAATTTCTTTATTAGGTGAATTTACATGATTTTGGAATACACAATTATAGACCACTTTAGGCCATCTTGTTAAGATGGATAAACCCTAACTATTATTAAATTTAAGATTTATGGCACTATTTTGATGAACTTTATATTTTAATCTCAAGCTATGTTGATTAAATAGTTAGGTTGTCTGAATCAATTTGATGGAGGCCGTGAATGACTGCATTTATATAAGTTTTGAATTTGGTGGATATTGGACACAAATGAAGAATCAAAATAGAGTAAAGTATGATGGTGGGAGATAGAGAACTAATAAGTATAAAAGGAATGCTGATAGTTTTGATGTGCTAAAAATTAAAGCTCAAGTGACTTACTTGGCTAATATGTCGTGCGTATAAACTACATTACCATATGTGTGGTATATTTCCTAAAGATTATAAGCTCACCACAAATGACACTAGGTGGGCACGATGATTACACAAGTCAATGAAACTAGTAAAATTGAGCTAGTGATTATAATAGAAGACTATGAAGATGTTGACATATGTTCATAAGTTTAAAAGGTTAGAAATGGTTTCCATGTTTTAGAGGTCGTCACTCAAATTTGTGGCTATGTCGATGATATCAACGATGAGATTGAAGATAATGGAGATGGGATTTAACTAGTTAAGGGGAATATGATAACTCCATTCATGTTGGCTCACACTTTAATGACTCTAAGAGCTTCAAGCAAGCTATTAGGTCTATAGCCATTACTAAGAATTTTGGAGACAATATGAAGACCA
This sequence comes from Phalaenopsis hybrid cultivar, assembly GCA_002079205.1. Classification (NCBI taxonomy): domain Eukaryota; kingdom Viridiplantae; phylum Streptophyta; class Magnoliopsida; order Asparagales; family Orchidaceae; genus Phalaenopsis; species Phalaenopsis hybrid cultivar. The sequence continues at coordinate 25,293 of JXCR01136334.1, read as the reverse complement.
CTGATAGAACTTATGTGGTGGAGTATTGCTTAGATCGACAATGCCAATGGAGAGTGCATGAAATAGTGTGTGTGCATATGGTCACACTTCTGAGGTAAGAAAAATGAAAGTAATTGATTTATGTCCAGGTATCAATAAGGGTGGAAATAGTTAAGGAACATTTTCTTGGATTGCACAGAACAATGGAGACATTGTGAAAAAAATCCAGATAACCCTCTCAAATAATTTAATCACAACCTAGAATCAACTTATGGTTTGTAATTATCATATATGAAGTTGTGGACATCGAGAGAAGAAGCTAGAGAAATTATATTTGGAGCAATTGACGACAACTACAAATGGGCGTCAAAATTTAAAGAAGATATAATTAGAATAAATCATAGATCTAATATTGTTTACACCTATGAGAAGGATCTTTCAAGAGATTCTTTGTTTGCTTCAAGTTTTTTATTGATGGGATTATAATTGGTAGAAGAAATCTAATCACTCTTGATACCTGACATCTATAATCAAAATATTTAGGTGAATTGATTTCTATAAATTCTTTAAATGTGTTTTGTTTACCTTAGAATTTAATGTAGATGAATCTGAGTCAAAGAGTACATGGTGATGGTTTCTATAATAGTTGGCTAATCTAATTGGTGTTGAGCTATGTATCTATCCCGAAAGATAAACACAAGACTTGAGGGTGAGACTCGATCAAATAAACTAAGAAATATATGACATTCGTTTAGTCTGCCAAACCATTTTTATTTGTAAGCTGACAAGTTCCCCTATTTAATATAAAAAAAATTAAATAGGGTTTATATTAAGCTGTATTCGGAAAAGCTTCCTATAAGGGTAATCCCCTATAGTTAATTACATCTTAGATAACCGAGGTCACCTAAGAAAACTCTCGATAAAAATCAGGGAATATTATCTTCAAGGAATTTCAAAGGATAGGACTTTCAATGATATTGAACAAAGAGGTGTGAAAGGGGAATAACTCAAATTTGGAACGTATTATGGAATCCAAAGAAAGATGAACTAGGGGATGTCATAGATCCTGAAGGGAACCTCAGTGACTTCCCAAGCTACCCTATGGTTTGGCTTCATTTTTGTATAGAAAATATTTAAAAGTTTCATTCTGCCAATTTTAATAGTTAGAGCTTATATTCATGTGAAACGATCACACAAATAGCCTGGAAGATGTGAGGATTAGGTCGTAACGAATGACAACCTCGGAGTCCTAAAATGAGTTAGGGCTTATATTGTATAGCAGAACTATACAAAGGCCTAAAGATAATATTGAGGATTTATGTCACACTACGCGGACAACCTCGAAATCCTATGGCTTGTTGTTTAATTCTAAGGAATGGATGGTTTAGCTGATGTAGACATGTTCTGCTATTGAAGATGGTCGTGTTGCCCACAAGCTAACTCAAGCTTCTTATCGTGGCGAGTTTAAGCTTTCTAACGTGTNGAGACCCTTAGCTCATTTCAATCCATTTCCCCCTCTCAATTCCATCACAGAAAGCCAATTTTGAGCTCAAAATCCCTGCCCAAAACTAGGACAAATCCCAATCCTAACTTACGCAACACCAAACTCCAATTTAATTGGTCCTACACCTTCACAACAGTGAGAGAAACTAAAGCCCCATCAAATCCCCCTTCCGCAGAGCCTATACCATAGCTCTCAACCAACACCCAAAATCGGCTGTGGTCGAAATCATACATAGACCTTATACCAGAGCCAGGGACTCTATCCCTAAGCTCTTTGGAGTATAACGAAGGTGTGAAGAATCTCTGATTGAGGCTACACCTCTCGGGGCAAAGGTATAACCTCCCTTACTCTCCCGAGCCTTTGCGAGCTTTATGTTTACAATGGCTTAATTTCATAGCATCTTAATTGTATGGATATTTTC
>JXCR01136334.1:3174-22172 GCA_002079205.1 Phalaenopsis hybrid cultivar | reverse complement strand
GTCCTTCCGAAGCGGGCAACGGGATTTCAATTCCGATGACCGACAGCTTCTTACGGGCAAACCCCACACCAAAAATAGTGCCGACAATGTGCTAAAAGCTAAAGCTCGAGTGACTTACTTGGCTAATATGTCGTACGTATAAACTACATTATCATATGTGTGGTATATTTCCTAAAGATTATAAGCTCACCACAAATGACACTAGGTGGGCACGATGATTACACAAGTCAATGAAACTAGTAAAATTGAGCTAGTGATTATAATAGAAGACTAAGAAGATGTTGACATATGTTCATAAGTTTAAAAGGTTAGAAATGGTTTTCATGTTTTATAGGTCATCACTCAAATTTGTGGCTAGGTCGATGATATCAACAGTGAGATTGAAGACAATAGAGATGGGATTTAACTAGTTAAGGGGAATATGATAACTCCATTTATGTTGGCTCACACTTTAATGACTCTAAAAGCTTCAAGCAAGCTATTAGGTCTATAGCCATTACTAAGAATTTTGGAGACAATATGAAGACCACTGATAGAACTTGTGTGGTGGAGAATTGCTTAGATTGACAATGCTCATGGAGAGTGCATGAAATAGTGTGAGTGCACATGGTCACACTTTTGAGGTAAGAAAAATGAAAGCAATTGATTTATGTCCAGGTATCAATAAGGGTGGAAATAGTTAAGGAACATTTTCTTGGATTGCACAGAACAATGGAGACATTGTGAAAAAAATCCAGATAACCCTCTCAAATAATTTAATCACAACCTAGAATCAACTTATGGTTTGTCATTATCATATATGAAGTTGTGGAGATCAAGAGAAGAAGCTAGAGATATTATATTTGGAGCAGTTGATGACAACTACAAATGGGCGTCAAAATTTAAGGAAGAAATAATTAGAATAAATCATAGATCTATATTGTTTACACCTATGAAAAGGATCTTTCAAGAGATTCTTTATTTGCTTCAAGTTTTTTATTGATGGGATTATAATTGGTAGAAGAAATCTAATCACTCTTANGTTGAAATGATTTTTATGAACAATGTGGAATTGATTTTTTCAAATTTTGATTTATATTTAATTTAAATAAATTAACACAAAGTAAAACTATTTAATCAATAACAGAAATATACAGAATTTTCTTAAATCATCACAATATTTTTCCTAAGTTCCTCTGACCAAAGAGAACCTAACAAAATTGATCTCATATTTTTTTAATGAACATTTTAATTTATATGATTAAATAAAGCCAAAATAGCTACTCAGGCTTGAAAATTAGGGTTAGAAGCAGAGATGTGCTCTCTGACCTTGGAAAAATCAGAGAATGTGCTCTTTATCATGAGGAATCAACCCTAAAAATTTCCNAAGCCAAAATAGCTACTCAGGCTTGAAAATTAGGGTTAGAAGCAGAGATGTGCTCTCTGACCTTGGAAAAATTAGAGAATGTGCTCTTTATCATGAGGAATCAACCCTAAAAATTTCCAATCATGGTGATTAGTATTTAATCATAATGAATTAAAATACCTCAGAGAGTATTTAATTAATTAAAAATCATACACTTAACAAATAATTTTTATTTTTGGTCCACATTATTATCCTTTGTTCACTGAGCAAGAGGATATTTTTCTTTTATTTTTATAATTTTTCTATTAAAAATTATCATTTTTCAAAGATCTATTATTTATTTAAATCAAGAAAATCTTAATTTTCTATTCATCCCAATCACGCACTGCGTCATCCTTGTCATCTCTGAAACGCCACGCGTTGCCTCTTGGTTTTGCACCGCCATCTGACTCGGCAGCCACGTGTCCCACTGTTCACGTAAAAAGACTCCGTCTGACTCAATCTCGTCCATCCGTTCAATACACACTCGATCAGAAGGTTCTCTGTCATCGTCCCTGATAGTGAGAGCTCGTGAGCCATCTAACTTCTAGACCTAAGATCTCACTCGATACTCAACTAAATCACATGGGATTTGTTCCTACACCTTCATCTACTCAAGGAGAACACATCCATACGGTTATAATGCCATGAAATCAAACTTTTCTTCAAAAGGACCAAACTGAGCTCAAATTTAGGGTTAATGGTCTATACCTTTGTCTGAGAGGGGAGGCCTCAATCAGATGCTTCTGGAAGCTTCAGTGGAGTCCAACAAACCTCCTGGATGTTTTGGTTCNAAGATCTATTATTTATTTAAATCAAGAAAATCTTAATTTTCTATTCATCCCAATCACGCACTGCGTCATCCTCGTCATCTCTGAAATGCCACGCGTTGCCTCTTGGTTTTGCACTGCCATCTGACTCGGCAGCCACGTGTCCCACTGTTCACGTAAAAAGACTCCGTCTGACTCAATCTCGTCCATCCGTTCAATACACACTCGATCAGAATGTTCTCTATCATCGTCCCTGATAGTGAGAGCTCGTGAGCCATCTAACTTCTAGACCTAAGATCTCGATATGTTTTGGTTTCCTCTGGTGTAAGCTCAAAGTAGACGTTCAATGAAATGGGGTGCGGCCTTTGTCTAGGAGTGGCTTGGAGAGGTCAACAGAGGGTGACTTCAATAGGAATCTTCCTCTCTTGCTCNAGGTCAACAAAGGGGGACTTCAATGGGAATCTTCCTCTCTTGCTTTGGGGAAGCTCAAGGGCAGTTCAATTTAGAGTTTGGGGGTGGCCAAAATTTTTCCTGATTTTGAGCTAAAAAATTGAGCTCAGATGATGGGGGAAATGGCCAAGAGATGGATGCAACGAGCTTATGGAGTCTTGGAGGAGCTTTGGGAGTAATTTGACAGAGTTTTCCCAAGGAAATTGGATTTTTTTGGCCATGGAGGAGGGTTTTAAAGAGAATGACCTAGGGTGGAGCTCAGGGCTTCAATTTGGTTGCAATGTGAAGCTGAGGTGGAGGGCTTCAAAGTGCTAAGAGCCAATTAGAGCTGTGTAGCTTGGATGGGTGCTTTGGGTTTTGATTTAAGGGGGGTGGCTCTCGGTTTTAGGGTTTTATGGCCACTAGGTCGGTCGGTAGGGTCAGGGGTGGTGGCCAGAGGAGTCGAGTGAGCCAGGGGGAGGGTTAATTATGATTAACCCTTAATGGTTTGGCATGATGATGGAGATATTTTGGCTTAGGCCTAGAAAAGGTTAAAATCCACTAAATCAAGGGACCATTGGTCCACAACTTATCTAGGGTGTGCTAAGTGAGTCTATCGNAGTGCTAAGAGCCAATTAGAGCTGTGTAGCTTGGATGGGTGCTTTGGGTTTTGATTTAAGGGGGGTGGCTCTTGGTTTTAGGGTTTTATGGCCACTAGGCCGGTCGGTAGGGTCAGGGGTGGTGGCCAGAGGAGTCGGGTGAGCCAGGGGGAGGGTTAATTATGATTAACCCTTAATGGTTTGGCATGATGGTGGAGATATTTTGGCTTAGGCCTCGAAAAGGTTAAAATCCTCTAAATCAAGGGACCATTGGTCCACGACTTATCTAGGGTGGGCTAAGTGAGTCTATCCTGGTCACTAGGGTCCAAATGGTGGCTATTGTGACATTAATTTGGCGACTTTGGCATGGCTAAGTCAATTTTGGTGAAGGGGGTTCAATTTAGGTCAAAATTGCTAGAAGTTGGGGGTTCAAAATCGAATTCCAAAGCAAGGTTTGGGTTTGATTGTCATGAAGAGTTTGGAAAAGATTTGGAGTGATTTTGAATTGATTTGGAGGAATTTGGGCATGTGGTCAATTTAGGGGTGTTGAGTTAGACTTGGGATTAGGTTGGGCTAGAGTTGGGTTAAATCAAAATGGATGGTTGAAAATGGTCTAGAGGAATATCATGATGAATTCTCAACATCAATTGGGTGTAAATTTTAAGGTTTGGGCATTCAATTAGGTGACATTTGGAGACATGGCCAAATTACAAAAAATTTGGGAATTTTGAAATTGGGTTGAAATTGAGTGGAATTGAAGCTTGAGCAAGGCTNCAATTTTGGTGAAGGGGGTTCAATTTAGGTCAAAATTGCTAGAAGTTGGGGGTTCAAAATCGAATTCCAAAGTAAGGTTTGGGTTTGATTGTCATGAAGAGTTTGGAAAAGATTTGGAGTGAATTTGAATTGATTTGGAGGAATTTGGGCATGTGATCAATTTAGGGGTGTTGAGTTAGACTTGGGATTAGGTTGGGCTATAGTTGGGTTAAATCAAAATGGATGGTTGAAAATGGTCTAGGGGAATATCATGATGAATTCTCAACATCAATTGGGTGTAAATTTTAAGGTTTGAGCATTCAATTAGGTGACATTTGAAGACATGGCCAAATTACGAAAAATTTGGGGATTTTGAAATTGGGTTGAAATTGAGTGGAATTGAAGCTTGAGCAAGGCCAATTTAGGGTTCAATTTGGTATGTAGAAGTGTTTTGAACTGTTTAGGATCTAAATTGAGGCAATTGAGTGGGCCATGGGAGTTCAATTGGGTGAGATTGGGTCATATGTTCAAAATTGGGGGTTTTGATTTGGATCAAAATTGAGCTCAAAGCATAGATCAATTAAAATTGGATTTGGTTTGAAATGACCATATACATGATGAATTTGAGTTTAGAATTGAAATTAGGGGAGATTGGGGTCAAATTGATTGACATCTAGGGTGAATTTGGGGAAATTCGGCCCTTAAGGGCAATTTGGGGATTTTGGTAAAAAAAGGTCAAATTGGGTTTAATTGAAAGGTCCAAATTGGTTTTGGGGACATTTGAGATGATTTTGGAGGTTTTGGAAAAGTTTAATATACTAATGTTATTTTTGTAATTTTGGTAAAATAGGGGGTATTTTGGTAAATTTGAAAATTTTGGGTGGTTTTGAGCAATTTGGGTAGTTTGAAATGTTTTGAAATGATTTTTGAACACATTTGGGTATTTTGGGTGAAATTGCGAATTTTGGCCAAACTTAGGGTTTGAGGGTATTTTGGTAAATGCTAAGTTGGATATTTTTGTAAAATTGAGTNTTTAATTGAAAGGTCCAAATTGGTTTTGGGGACATTTGAGATGATTTTGGAGGTTTTGGAAAAGTTTAATATGCTAATGTTATTTTTGTAATTTTGGTAAATTAGGGGGTATCTTGGTAAATTTGAAAATTTTGGGTGGTTTTGAGCAATTTGGGTAGTTTGAAATGTTTTGAAATGATTTTTGAACACATTTGGGCATTTTGGGTGAAATTGCGAATTTTGGCCAAACTTAGGGTTTGAGGGTATTTTGGTAAATGCTAAGTTGGATATTTTTGTAAAATTGAGGTGTAAACCACCCTATGTGAGCCATGGACCAATGGAATCCCCATTTGGGTCCTTTATGTACTAGTCCTAGCTAAACCCCAGCCTAGGGCTAGTGGGTCTAGGGGACCATCTACCTGAGTCTCCCAAAGAATCAGAGGATCAAAGTTGACAAAGCCTGGGTTTAGGGTTATGAGTGAAAGTGAGTGAAAGTGAGTGCAAGTGAGTGAACCAGCTCTAAACCAACATGCAGGATTAACCTTAAGGCCAAGCAGTCCTATGGGGAATCACCTTGAGCTCTCTTATATTGACCCCATCTGCTAAGTGCTAGAGGTTAGGACTAATATGTGGAACTTCAAGTTCAGAAAAGAATGATTCAGTGTTTCTAATGGTGAGGGTTCCTTTTCTAGTCCTCTAGGAGTAGTCAACAGGAAAGTCCTATTATAAACCCTAGGCTACTAAAGAGGAAAAACTAGACCTCAACCAAAAGTGAGGTCAATATGTAGTTATAGATTCTGTTAAATAATTGGACTTTCATGCATTCATGCAGTTGATTTCAGTAGCTTAAAAGAGAGCCCACCATTGTATTTTTATGTTGATAATAATTATTGTGTGGTTAGCTAGAAAATTCTCATTACAATTTCTCGATTCTATTCAATACAATTTACTTATATGTTATTTACATTATGGTTAGATATATAATGACATATGAATGCCCAATGTCAACCTTTCCAAGGAAGAAAAAATGGTAAATATCTAACGATGCTATGCAAATCGGTGTACCAAATACATTAAGGTCTGTAGACATGCCTAAGAAAAGGAGATTTAAGAACTTTATAGAAACCAATGCCAAGAAAATGAAATTATTCACAAATACATTAGTTGTGGACTTTGGGGCCACCACAAGACTACGTGTACGAATCCATTAGGTTATCCAAGTAGTCATCTAGCAGATACTAAGGTACAACAAGTTTTCCCAAATAAACTGCTATTTAATATTAGTTCACATATAGTTCATATATGTCTTGGATTTGTTGAGGTGCATATAAGAAAAGACATGTATTTGCACCGATTTTAGCCCACTATAAAGCCTTTGGGTTTTTTCAAAGTATTTATAGGATTTTGTGAGCACAACCAGCCAAGCCAGGAGCAAAAAATCCATTTAGGGCATGGCACCACAGTGCCAATACTGGGTGTCATGGCCTTGCATATGATTAAGACACATCTCCATCATCAACTACCACATTTTATGATGCCATGATGCTAGGATCAGACATCACATAGTGGATTTAAAAAAATCATTATAGAATTAACAATTCGGTGCCTCGAGTGGGGGAGCACCACAATGCCTATGTTGGGCCATGACACACCAATGACATTGATGTGACTCGGTGTAAGTTTGTTCTTTTTAATTTTTTCTTGACTTCCTGGTGAGGCTTGCAGAAAGATGTTGAAGTTCATTCACTATTTGGGAGTGAATGTATATATGTCTGAATTCTTTTGAGTTATGTTTTGCATGTCATTACATCTTTTTTGTATCATGTGTTTATTCTACCTTTGTGTATGTTTGATGCCTCAAAACCAAATCAAGTTATGTCATTGAAATTTTGTTGCACTCACTTGTTTGATGCCTTTTTTACATTGGTTTACCTTTATTTTGTTATTCATATCATGATGACATTGTGTGTCGTGCTTTTGGGGATTAAATTCCCATGCACTAGATTTTACATACGTCACATCTATATGCACTAATTATTTTACTTTGTCCAAGATGAACAATTGTTTTCTTTCTACAGATCCAGGTTGCATGAGTCAACATGTTTGTGATGAAACTTCAACTACTTTTAGTTTATCCTATGGTTGTATAAGGAAATGAGTATTACCTGCTGGTTTATCCAGTTTGATAATGTGAATTATTCTATTACAATCAGATCTCATAGAATCATTCCAAATATAGACATGGACTAACCTCTATCACTTGTCGTGATGAAGATTAGCTCATTAAGATGTTTGAGATAGGGCCAACTTAGTGACCCTATCAAGATCAACGTGGAAACCTTTAGCCCTTGTACTACATGCCTAGAACCAGGTTAGGTTAAAGTTAAGGATTTTTGTGCACAACTATTGTTCTTTGGCTTGTGTTGGCTATTTCACACTTTGAGTGCTTTGTGTATACTTTACAGTGTGTAAGATTTGTGCACTAATAAATTTATAATATATTTTCCTTACAGAGAAACATATGCAAAAAGAGAGGAGCTTAATGATATTAGATTAACATAGTTTTTGTAGGTGTTGCTCTTCCAATAGGATACAATTTTTTTACACGTTACATGATATAACCCATGCTACCCTCTATTTTATAGGTAGAGTATTATTTTTGACTTTCCTATGTACTTTTAAAATCCCTAGAAGAATTTGTATTGAAAATAAGATATGGTCACGAGTCTCGAAGCTTAGAGTAGGAAATGTGTGTAGAGGACCTTTAGTTGTTTGCTCATGCCTCACACCTTAATTCTAGATTATAAATTTATTATATAGCTCTATGTTCATGCATGTATATAAGGAGCCTGACCACTCTTTATCTTTTTTCGGATTCTAGCCAACCCAACGATAGTGTTGCTCTTATTTTTTATATTGAGTGTTTACATATTAACACATTGTCTATGGTAGCTTTTTCTTATGTTTCATAGTTTGTCTGTATACGAACACGACTAGGCTCATTACAATAAAAGATTTACCATAATTTATTTTTAATAGATATATTCTCAATAAAATTTAATACTAAAAATATTAAATTTTTAAAAATTTGTTACTTTATTTCTTGCATGGCTTTTAGGACAATTTAAAATGATCATAAAATGCATGAATGTTACCCTCGAGCATTCTAATAGGGCCTCACTGCATACATATTATATTACCCAAGAAGAGAACTCTTATTTCCCAATTTGGCCCGCATAGCATTTGTCTTTTATGATTAGGTGTCTGTCTAGTACGATATATGATATTAAAGGCTTTCCTGATCCTGTTGAGATTATAAGTCATTTGTGAAATGGCTTAGTTTTGTAACTAAGTCATTTATTTCTTCTTCTTCTTTCTTATAGGATTTCTATCCATACTCTTGGCAAGTATAATCCCTATTCTCATTTTGTTCTAGTTATAGTCATAGAAGCTTAAACATTTCTTTCTTTTAGCTTCAAATTTACTAGATCATTTTGGACGATGTAACATGTGAGTTTTTGATGAAGTGATCCTCCTTCTAGGTTAGGTCAACTACCTTCATAGCTTAGCACATTTGGGGTCTCAATAATATGGGTGGATGGGTCCATGGAGTCCCAACCAGGCTATCTCAACATGTCTAGGTTTTTCTTTGACCTACTCGTTGATCTACCGCCTTTGGGCGCAATCTTTTCCTTTGCCAAGACTTTGTAAATGTGTACCATATGCTCTCTTAATTTAGTGGTATCTATCTATCAGGTTACGGTGATTCATCCTTTACATGATGGTGTATTTTTGCCATGACAACTAGAGAATTTCTGGTATTAGAACCGTTAGAAATCTCCTTGACTTTCTATGTTTCAAAAGAATATTTTAAAATAAACATATCACCTTTTATTTGAGTATTCCTAAGTTTTTCTTAAGATGTAATTGATCATGATCATACGTCATCGTGGGAGGTCTCATGAAAACAAAATAAAATAAATTTGATTTTATATTCTAGTTTGGTTATGAGAGTCTTTATAAAGGATCTCTTGCATACATTTTCTCTGGTAAAAAAATGGTCTGATTTGCTTTGAATTACTCATATTAGTTTTATGTTATACTGATTTTTCTATACAAATATTTTTTTAGCTACACTTTTTGTTTCTTCTTAGCTTTTGTTCATGTTATAGTATTACCTTTATTATTTTAAAAGTGAGGGTGACCTAAAAAAGGGATGTGAAATGTGATAGATGCTAAGAATCCGACACAAAAAGTGTTGCGAACAAGGTGCTTCTCAGGAAAAATTATTCCATACGGACACCGCATGCAGGTGTCTGATCTAGACTGCACACCACAGTCCATCAATTTTTTTTTTCAAAAAAAAAAATTGAAAAATGGGGCACACCGAAATACAACTTTTACTGTGATGAGCGGTTCAAATCGGACACTGGTATGGAATAATTTTTCCATTTTTTGGTTGTTTGAGGTTTCCTTGGGATAAATCATGATTTTTTTTCTCTTGGAAATAGAAAAAAACATAGTTTGATCATACTCATGTATCTTCCACCCTTCTAATTGCTATTTATTTTGTTTATTATTGCTTTATTCTTTCCTTATTTGTTTGTTGCACTAGCTTCTAAGTATTCTGACTCTGATTTCTTTGAAATTTGACCATTATATCTAGCCCCCATTTTTTGTTATGGTGGACTCCNATTTTACATACGTCACATCTATATGCACTAATTATTTTACTTTGTCCAAGATGAACAATTGTTTTCTTTCTATAGATCCAGGTTGCATGAGTCAACATGTTTGTGATGAAGCTTCAACTACTTTTAGTTTATCCTATGGTTGTATAAGAAAATGAGTATTACCTGCTGGTTTATCCAGTTTGATAATGTGAATTATTCTATTACAATCAGATCTCATAGAATCATTCCAAATATAGACATGGGCTAACCTCTATCACTTGTCGTGATGAAGATTAGCTCATTAAGATGTTTGAGATAGGGCCAACTTAGTGACCCTATCAAGATCAACGTGGAAACCTTTAGCCCTTGTACTACATGCCTAGAACCAGGTTAGGTTAAAGTTAAGGATTTTTGTGCACAACTATTGTTCTTTGGCTTGTGTTGGCTATTTCACACTTTGAGTGCTTTGTGTATACTTTACAGTGTGTAAGATTTGTGCACTAATAAATTTATAATATATTTTCCTTACAGAGAAACATATGCAAAAAGAGAGGAGCTTAATGATATTAGATTAACATAGTTTTTGTAGGTGTTGCTCTTCCAATAGGATACAANTGCACAACTATTGTTCTTTGGCTTGTGTTGGCTATTTCACACTTTGAGTGCTTTGTGTATACTTTACAGTGTATAAGATTTGTGCACTAATAAATTTATAATATGTTTTCCTTACAGAGAAACATATGCAAAAAGAGAGGAGCTTAATGATATTAGATTAACACAGTTTTTGTAGGTGTTGCTCTTCCAATAGGATACAGTTTTTTTACACGTTACATGATATAACCCATGCTACCCTCTATTTTATAGGTAGAGTATTATTTTTGACTTTCCTATGTACTTTTAAAATCCCTAGAAGAGTTTGTATTGAAAATAAGATATGGTCACGAGTCTCGAAGCTTAGAGTAGGAAATGTGTGTAGAGGACCTTTAGTTGTTTGCTCATGCCTCACACCTTAATTCTAGATTATAAATTTATTATATAGCTCTATGTTCATGCATGTATATAAGGAGCCTGACCACTCTTTATCTTTTTTCGGATTCTAGCCAACCCAACGATAGTGTTGCTCTTATTTTTTATATTGAGTGTTTACATATTAACACATTGTCTATGGTAGCTTTTTCTTATGTTTCATAGTTTGTCTGTATACGAACACGACTAGGCTCATTACAATAAAAGATTTACCATAATTTATTTTTAATAGATATATTCTCAATAAAATTTAATACTAAAAATATTAAATTTTTAAAAATTTGTTACTTTATTTCTTGCCTGGCTTTTAGGACAATTTAAAATGATCATAAAATGCATGAATGTTACCCTCGAGCATTCTAATAGGGCCTCACTGCATACATATTATATTACCCAAGAAGAGAACTCTTATTTCCCAATTTGGCCCGCATAGCATTTGTCTTTTATGATTAGGTGTCTGTCTAGTACGATATATGATATTAAAGGCTTTCCTGATCCTGTTGAGATTATAAGTCATTTGTGAAATGGCTTAGTTTTGTAACTAAGTCATTTATTTCTTCTTCTTCTTTCTTATAGGATTTCTATCCATACTCTTGGCAAGTATAATCCCTATTCTCATTTTGTTCTAGTTATAGTCATAGAAGCTTAAACATTTCTTTCTTTTAGCTTCAAATTTACTAGATCATTTTGGACGATGTAACATGTGAGTTTTTGATGAAGTGATCCTCCTTCTAGGTTAGGTCAACTACCTTCATAGCTTAGCACATTTGGGGTCTCAATAATATGGGTGGATGGGTCCATGGAGTCCCAACCAGGCTATCTCAACATGTCTAGGTTTTTCTTTGACCTACTCGTTGATCTACCGCCTTTGGGCGCAATCTTTTCCTTTGCCAAGACTTTGTAAATGTGTACCATATGCTCTCTTAATTTAGTGGTATCTATCTATCAGGTTACGGTGATTCATCCTTTACATGATGGTGTATTTTTGCCATGACAACTAGAGAATTTCTGGTATTAGAACCGTTAGAAATCTCCTTGACTTTCTATGTTTCAAAAGAATATTTTAAAATAAACATATCACCTTTTATTTGAGTATTCCTAAGTTTTTCTTAAGATGTAATTGATCATGATCATACGTCATCGTGGGAGGTCTCTTGAAAACAGAATAAAATAAATTTGATTTTATATTCTAGTTTGGTTATGAGAGTCTTTATAAAGGATCTCTTGCATACATTTTCTCTGGTAAAAAAAATGGTCTGATTTGCTTTGAATTACTCATATTAGTTTTATGTTATACTGATTTTTCTTTACAAAAATTTTTTTAGCTACACTTTTTGTTTCTTCTTAGCTTTTGTTCATGTTATAGTATTACCTTTATTATTTTAAAAGCGAGGGTGAAAGGGATGTGAAATGCGATGGATACTAAGAATCCTACACAAAAAGTGTTGCGAACAAGGTGCTTCTCAGGAAAAATTATTCCATACGGACACCGCATGCAGGTGTCTGATCTAGACTGCACATCACAGTCCATCACTTTTTTTTTCAAAAAAAAAAAAAGAAAAATGGGGCACACCGAAATACAACTTTTACTGTGATGAGCGGTCNTGATCCGATTAGGAGAGTAGATGTTTTAGATTCGACTTGTGTTAAGAAAGGCAGAGGTAGACCTAGGAAAACTTGGGCTTATTGTATTAAAAATGATCTTAATTTATTAGAACTAAATGAAAATATGACACCAAATAGGACGCAATGGAGAAAAAGGATTCATGTAGCCGACCCCACGTAGTGGGATTAAGGCTTTGCTGTTGTTGTATAATATGCATACCACCCAATTCCTATGTATGTACATATCTTACACCTAAACCTTACTTTTTATAGTAATGCCATCAAAATTTTTAGTGGAATGTCTTGACGACAAGTAGTAGATTCAAGTGTAATTCAGTTAAATACTGGAGTTGATCGCATTCAGACACTTTATTTTGAAATATAATTTTGAAGTGAAAGAAACTAAAAAATCGCAAAAAGATTGAAGAACACAAGAGATTTTATGAGGTTTGGCAATGTGCCTACGTCTTCGGGAGCAAAACGGCGGTTTCTATTCCAGAAGTCAAAGTTTTTTTGTTCTCATAGGTTACAAATATTATATATAAATATAACCTTCAATAAAATTACAAAAATGTCATTGTACCGTATTGCAGAGGCATTGCCCCTACACCCCCAACCCACTTAACGAAACTGTTCCATTTGGACAGATGCTTCCGCTGCGCTCCACTCCGCTCCAGCATCTGTATATGTGTCATGCCTAACAAACTTCAATTGTCTCATTCAAAGCTTTACTAATTGTAGTTTGTTTAATGGCATTGTTAATGCTAATGGGGGAAAAGAGGTGTTTCAATTGCCTCTGTTAAAAAGAACTTGTTCTCCTCCGCTCCAGCAGAGTGATTTTTAAGCGGGGCCCTTTACTTTCATGGCACCCAATTCCTATATATCTAACACCTAATCATTACTTTTACATTTATACCACCCAATTATTCAATATTTCATAAAAAATGGCAACATTTTAACTTCCAAAATGTGATGTACATCTTTTCATACAAAGATGAGGAAGGCATGTATGTAAAGTTTGATTTTTGGGTGTTAGATATGTAAATACATAGGAGTTGAGTTGTATGCATATAAATTTTCTTTTTTTAAAATTTTGTTGTGGCAAAGATTCATCTTCACAAGTTTTTGGAGGATTCCAACTAAGATTATCCCTTCAATTTAGAAACCAAGTTTAATCCATGCCGCTTTAACCCTATTGATTTTTGTCCAAAGTCGTCAAATCCTATCAATCGTATCCAATCAAACTCTTTACGACTTTATCTTATGTCTATCATATCTAACTCTCTTCAATCACCGTCTAATTTTAATCTCCAGGGTGCACTTTCTCTCAGGGTTGGCTAATTCCTTTTATGGGTCTTTCTACGATACATCGTTGCTAGACTTCAAGTTCCAACCATTGAATTTCATAAGCAAATCCCGCCAAATTATGAAACTACCTCATTTGAAAATTCTAAAATATCAATCTTGAAATATCCAACCTTGAAATCCTAAACAAAACAGACCAATACGACTCTCAGTATGATTAACTATGAAAGCTTACCCTTGTAAGGATACTAGGTCCATACTTAAAATAAATCATGCCCCTTTCATACTGGGGAAAAATTTGTTCGTAGCTCCATGACGTGATGAAACAATCACTTTACAATTGGATCCATTGTAGGGTAGTATTTTTGTCCTTCGGGATGATAAACTGTCTTGATGTCTTATTCGATCAGAAGTGAACAATTTTAGAACTTCTATGTATAGTCCAAAAACAAAACGATAACACGCCTACACATCTCACATAAACAAAATGAAAAGCCAAAAATATCAAAAAATTAATGATATACTCATATGTGGCTCCCACGTGCCAATGCATATGTTGAAATACTTTATGGGCTCGAAAGGCCCAACTATTTTAAAAATTCTTAGTCATCATCACATGTCAAGTTCATTTGTTAGAGTGACCACCGAGCTCATTTGCTCAATCGTCGAAGTGACCTACTAAGCTCGCTATAACCACCCCTCGGGGTTTGCAGACTGTCGGTGTGAAGGAGGTCACTCATGACAGACGTGCATCCATGCCTATTTAAGTGCAGTTTGACATCCATGCATAGATCTTCTCATGGGGACATTATGGACAGATCTTATGTCGTACTATCTAACTTTTTCTATTCCCACTTTGGAAGGAAGGTCTCTTGGATTGTGCAAAACTAAAAATCTAATTTTTGGGGAGGGTACTTCTAATCCATTTTTTTCGTCTTCGATAACAAGGTTTCTCCCGAATGATGTGAATCACGAACAATATATGACCCTACGTGCTAAATTGGTTCAACATCATCATAATTAAATGAACCCAAGATATTTTAACCTCTTTTCTTTCAATATCTTGGATATCTTTCATTTGAATCATTGAAAAAAGATAAAATAAAAAAGTAAAAAAAGATAAGAGCTGAATTCAATTTGATTTCAACTTCTTGTTTGGTTGAGCACAAATTAATTGAAAAAAATTAAACTTTTTAATTTGCTTGATTATAAATTCAAATTTTAAATATCCTAAAGAAGGAATATATGAATTTTGGATAACTTTTTATTTCTCATATTTCACTAGTGCTGTTAAAGCGGCTTATTGTTCGACTCTTTGTTCATGACTGACTCGTGTTCGGCTCGCTAAGCAGACGAGTCGAACACGGACACACTTTTTGAGTTCGAAATATAAACGAGCCGAACATGAGCTGAGCCTGGGCTCGCTCGTGTTCGGCTAGTTTGCACCCCTATATTTCACAACCAGAAAGGAATTATGAGTGATGAATTTTGTACATAGTTAAAAATAAAATATCCATAATTCCTCAAATTTAACTTTATTTATCTATATAAAATATATATGTATGGTCCCCCTTGTAAAATTCGACTATGCTTATCACGGGCTCTCATGTGTATGTGACAGCGAGATTCCTCTGAGAGGAGAGAGGAAGAGAGGGAGAGAGAGGGAGGATTGATTCTTCCCTTTGTTGGACTCCATTTCATCTCCAGCAAGGAGGGCAACTGTGCAGCAACAGCAAGTGCAGAGCCTGAAGTTCTCGAAAAGGGTTAGCTTTCTCAGTTCTCTCTTCTTCTACAATTATTGGGGACTCAGTTCCACCATTTTTCTCCATTTTTTTTTCTTTTTTTTTTTCTGGTTCTGAAATGCAATTTATTTGGTATTTTCTTATAGGGATCCATACATAAACACCACCCAAAAGATTAAATTTAACATTTTAGCCGCCCAAATTTCTTTATATTATATTATAGTTTTCTTCCCCTTTTCTCTTGTTTTTGAAGATAGCTTCTTTTTGTATGAGAATTTCTCTTTTCTGGAGTGCAGTGATCTTGTTCAAGGTTGTGGAGTGTGGAAGTTCATCTTTTTCAAATGATTTTTGGTTTTTTTTTAATTTTCCTNATATTTCACCACGAGAAAGGAATTATGAGTGATGAATTTTGTATATAGTTAAAAATAAAATATCCATAATTCCTCAAATTGAACTTTATTTATCTATATATAATATATATGAATGGTCCCCCTTGTAAAATTCGACTATGCTCATCCCGGGCTCTCATGTGTATGTGACAGCGAGATTCCTCTGAGAGAAGGAGAGAGGGAGAGAGAGGGAGGATTGATTCTTCCCTTTGTTGGACTCCATTTCATCTCCAGCAAGGAGGGCAACTGTGCAGCAACAGCAAGTGCAGAGCCTGAAGTTCTCGAAAAGGGTTAGCTTTCTCAGTTCTCTCTTCTTCTACAATTATTGGGGACTCAGTTCCACCATTTTTCTCCATTTTTTTTCTNCAGTTCTCTCTTCTTCTACAATTATTGGGGACTCAGTTCCACCATTTTTCTCCATTTTTTTTCTTTTTTTTTGGTTCTGAAATGCAATTTATTGGGTATTTTCTTATAGGGATTCATACATAACCACCACCCAAAACATTAAATTTAACATTTTAGTCGCCCAAATTTCTTTATATTATATTATAGTTTTTTTCCCCTTTTCTCTTGTTTTTGAAGATGGCTTCTTTTTGTATGAGAATTTCTCTTTTCTGGAGTGCAGTGATCTTGTTCAAGGCTGTGGAGTGTGGAAGTTCATCTTTTTCAAATGATTTTTGGTTTTTTTTTTTTAATTTTCNTCTTTTCTGGAGTGCAGTGATCTTGTTCAAGGTTGTGGAGTGTGGAAGTTCATCTTTTTCAAATGATTTTTGTTTTTTTTTTCTTTTTTTATATTTTCAAGTTCCTGCACCTCTTTTTTGTATTTATCTCTCTGCTGCATATTTGCTGATAGACTGTAAATTTTGTTGCTTTGGAATTAAAATTCGTCATAAATTTTCTTCCCTATTGTTTTTTTAAATTAATATTTTCTTATTCCTTGTTTATGCCCCGTTATAAATATAATATATAAATATATATATATTTTTTTCTATTTTCTATCTGCAGAAGTCTATGTTAAGAGATGAAACATTGTGTTCCTGATTGGAAAATGGAGGGTGGCTCTACACCGTTTCATGATCTCCATCCTGCAACAAATCAAAAGAGCTGTTTTGGGTTAGTATTACATTGTTCCTCATGTCATCCATGTAGAAGCTCAAACCATTCTGTAACAAAAAAGAAGAATTTATTCAAAATTTCATTGCTTCTGATCTTATAACAGACAAGAGAGCGACTTAATAGAGCTTTTATGGGAAAATGGGAATGTGGTGTTGCACAACCAAACCACTCGTCGACCCGCAGTGACCATTGCTGAATCTAAACAAGCTCAGAAGTCAGAAACCTCATTAAAATGGGGGGTTTCTGTCGAGAATTCAAGCAATTCAATTCAAGAAGATGAGACGGCTTCGTGGTTGCAGAGTCCTTTAGAGGAGCCACTAGATCAAGAGTTCTCAGAATTCTTCTGCAATATGTTGAATGCTGAATCTAATGTAAATGAAAAGTCGAACAAAGGAGATAAATGCGTGAAATTTAATTCTAGAAAAGATTGTGATGCTTGTTATAGGTTACCCGGCCTTCATCCTAACCACAGCATGATGCTTCCTCCGAAACCACTGGATTTCGTTTCCACGNTAAATTAAAATTTTCTTATTCCTTGTTTATGCCCCGTTATAAATATAATATATAAATATATATATATTTTTTCTATTTTCTATCTGCAGAAGTCTATGTTAAGAGATGAAACATTGTGTTCCTGATTGGAAAATGGAGGGTGGCTCTACACCGTTTCATGATCTCCATCCTGCAACAAATCAAAAGAGCTGTTTTGGGTTAGTATTACATTGTTCCTCATGTCATCCATGTAGAAGCTCAAACCATTCTGTAACAAAAATCAAGAATTTATTCAAAATTTTATTGCTTCTGATCTTATAACAGACAAGAGAGCGACTTGATAGAGCTTTTGTGGGAAAATGGGAATGTGGTGTTGCACAATCAAACCAATCGTCGACCCGCAGTCACCATTGCTGAATCTAAACAAGCTCAGAAGTCAGAGACCTCATTAAAATGGGGGGTTTCTGCCGAGAATTCGAGCAATTCAATTCAAGAAGATGAGACGGCTTCGTGGTTGCAGAGTCCTTTAGAGGAGCCACTAGATCAAGAGTTCTCAGAATTTTTCTGCAACATGTTGAATCCTGAATCTAACGTAAATGAAAAGTCAAACAAAGGAGATAAATGCGTGAAATTTAGTTCTAGAAAAGATTGTGATGCTTGTTATAGATTCCCTGGCCTTCATTCTAACCACAGCATGATGCTTCCTCCGAAACCACTGGATTTTGTTTCCACCGAAGATTCTGTGAGTTTAGAGAATGGTGATGTCTCGAAAATGGGAGAATCGTCGTCAATGAGAACGATGGAATCGAGCATTTGTAGAAGTAATGAAGATCAAAATAAGGTTGAGGCAATCCATACTTCAAGCAATGATGGAGCAGTGAAAGAGTGCTCTCAGTTGGGATCAGTTCAAAATTGTAGTCAAACAATCACATTTGATCCAATGGTTGCTTCCTCATCAGGAGGTTCTGGTTGTAGCTTAGGGAGAGTAGGAAAGGAAAGCAAGAGCCACAAGAGGAAGGGAAGAGATCTTGAAGAATCTGAATGCCAAAATGAGGTCTTTTGTGTTCTTTTTTCCTTTCTTTACTTTTTGAAGCTTTAATTCATTCATTTCATAGTAGAAATTTGAGGGGTTAAAATGTTCAGGATGTTGAGCAAGAACCAATTTTAGAGAATAAACAAGCTCATAGAACTGCACCTTCACGAAGAAGTCGTGCCGCTGAAGTACATAACCTCTCTGAGCGGGTACGAATTCTTAAATATTCGATATTTCATCGTCTGTAGTTTGTTCCTTAACATGAATCTTTCGTGTAGAGAAGAAGGGATAGAATTAATGAAAAGATGAGAGCTTTGCAAGAGCTGATTCCTCATTGTAATAAGGTAATAAAATGTCATTCAAACCATTTGATACATGTCTAATATCGACCTTTTGATACTATGAATATTTCATGATTGTTTAGACAGATAAAGCATCAATGCTAGATGAAGCAATTGAGTATTTGAAGTCGCTCCAGTTACAAGTTCAGGTATCAAAACAAATGCTTCATGCTTTTAGGGGCGGAGTCAGTTTTATTTTTTAGGGTGAGCAAAATCATCAAATATTTAATTTCTTAAAGTATTGGTAAAAATTACCAAAATTCTTAAACTACATGAGCAAAAAGTATTGGATTTTACTATTTTAATGGAAAATCTCGAATTATTGGGGGG
>JXCR01136333.1:19996-82171 GCA_002079205.1 Phalaenopsis hybrid cultivar | reverse complement strand
TGGGGCAGCACAGCTGCAGCTGAAAAACTGAGAAGCTGCAGCTGCGCCAAACAGAGCCTTAAGTGGCAGCCACCATTGAGAACTTTTGTGGTAACCTCTATTAATGATTTTTTCGATAGGCCCTATTTAAGACTTCAATGATAAAAAAAATAAGCCACCACTTCCAACAAATATAATCCAAATTAGAGTTCCAAAGAGATTCAACTTGTGAGTGTTAGCTAATTTTGTTAGTAAAAGACCTTGGAAGTTATTGGGCAAGTCCAACATCAAATTTACACATTGACACTACAACTATCCCAAAAAAAGAGATTCATCCAAGCTTTAGTACTTTTTTCATCCATGAAGTACTCGTATTGAATAAAAACAAAAGCCAAAATTATTTCCAATAGTCAGACATGAACAGTTTGCACCTATGTAATCAACAAAATGATTATAATGAACTAATAAAGCATGCAAAGTGTTTGAAAAAAAAAAACTTATTAAAAAAAGAAAATTAAATATTTTAATAGTCCATATACCTTCAAGCCAGCAATTTCTGCCCCCACCTCCATTGGTCTTGACATGTTGAACCCCCTATAAACTGAGTAATTAATATTTAAATTTTATCAAACAAAAGCATGAAGATAATTCGCAATTACTTCCAATGTATCTGATTCTTCAACTGCTTTACAATCAACCCTACTCCTTCAAGAACATTGGTAATGTCATAGATTCTCCTCTTTTGTACCTGCCAAGCGCGCACAAAAAGAATACACAAACAATCATTATGACGAACTGAACCAAAATTGAACATTCCAATTGTTTATATAATATCCGTAAAATTTCAAAGCATAGTACATCCAAAATTTCTGCTGCTTTATTCAAATCAAGTGTCCCGTCCTCAGCTTGCTGGAGCAAATTTATGAATTTTTTTGTCAACAGGCCTATATGGAATATTTAATATCAGATAAATAGAGTAACATCAACAAAAATTATGCAAATGGCATCCCAAATGTCCGCTTTGGAATCAACTCACCAAGAGAACTGTCATAACGGCAGGTGCTTAAAGCACTCACAGGATTGCCTGAAAAACATAAAAACCTAAAAGATTATTCAAAAACCCATTGCCTTAATAAATAAATAAATAATCAAAGAGAATCATATTTGTTTGCGATAATTGGACTATTAAATAGCTTCACACAAATTCAGAGTTGCCAAATTTAATGACCAAACAAATACCAGGTGCCATATGTTTCAATTAGATTACCATCACTAGGTCCCGTATATGACGGCACAGATTTTTTATTTCTTGAAGACTTTGGGTTTCTTTGGCGCTTAACACCTATTATTGATGATGATTTATGATTTCTAGCTACTTCCTTTTGCTCTTTTTCAGCAACAAATTGACCACTTGCACCAGCACGATCAATTTTTCCATCTACAATTTTTAACTGCAAGAACCATGTGCTCAGAAATTGACAAAAAGAAAGGGGTGGCATTCGTAATACTAAATCGACAAGCATTATTGCACAACAGAAAGGTATAAATATAATTATGAAAAGTCTAAAACAACTAAAAACTTACCAATGCATGAACTCATTCATCAGCCAAGCTCAATTTCATGAAAGTTAATAGCTTCTGACAATCACAATATGAGCAACGAGCAGATGAAACAAATTAAATTAGAACTTAATCATAAGAAAAAAGCTTTTACTTAAGGCAATAAGTTAGTTTGAAAGCAATAACAAAAGTAGAGATGTGAATTGGTTTGAATTTGATTACATTTTTACTTGAATCAAAGTCAAGAAGCAAGCTGACAAGCCAATCATAACACAAATTCAACTTTGATTGAGTCAAGTTTGGATCGAATCGAGCTAGCTCAAGATCAAAATGATATATATATTTTAGACTACAAATAGTCTTCAGAGACTAAAAATTGATTGAAATTGAATCAGATAACTTGGCTTGAATATAGCTTGCATCAATNGGGAAGTATACGACGATCGACAAGCTGGCGACTCCCTTTTAAAATAAAAAAGAGAAAAATGAACGGAAAACATCGTCTTCACTAAGTTCCAAAAAGCTGTAACTTGTTAAACCGTGTGTAGTAGATTATGACCATTCCCGTCGCCTGTCTGGCATGATGTTAGGTTCGTTGGACTCCAAACAATAAGTGCAATCTCCTAGTGTGATCAAAAGTCAATTTAGACCACTTTGAATTCTAGGCAAACAAAACAACCTGGCCTTTGNGATTCCACTAGATCCCATATATAGATCATCAACAAACCAGCTCCTATTATCCCAAGAAACAAAATATCATTCTAGTTTTTCATAACATGGCACCTGGAACTTCAGAAGGTTGNGTAGGATAGTTTGGGAAGTCACTGAGGGTTCTCCTTAGGATCTGTGACATCCCCTACATTTTCTTTCCTTTGAACTCCTGAAATAACTGTTCATATTTGAGTCACTCTCATTTGCCCTTCTACGTCCTACCTTGAAAACCTGAACTTTGAAATCCTGAAGACTAGAACTATTGATCATTATCGAGAGTTTTCTCAAGTGACTCCCGTCATTTGGGATGTAATTAACTATAGGGGCTTGCCTCTATAGGGAACTTGGAACCCAGGTAAAATAAACCCTATTTAATCTTTGTATTAAATAGGGGAATTTGTCGGTCATATATAAAAGGTTCGCAGACCAAATGGATGTCACAAATCTCTTAGTTTGCAGGATTGGGTCTATCGCCGAGGTCTACACTTATCTTTCGGGAGGGTGTAGTATTTGCGGTATCAGACACGATTATGCAAACTATTAGACGAATGAGATCCACTTGGTCTCATTTCTCAAAAATTAAAACATACTACTTTCAAAACCCAAACTATATATCTTTTATACTTAAATTAAATCTCAAAAATTATTTTCATATACCATATATTTTCAAAATAAATCTAATCAATCGAAAAAGTTGACCGACAAGGCTCACCTTCTTCTTGTAATGAAAGACGCATGGGTTGGTGTAATTGTTTGTCTGAGACCGCACACATTTATTTTAGCTTTTTAGTTCAATACGATTTTCATTTAATACGGTTCTCCTGTAGCTATACCTAAAATTTATTTTTTTTATCTGAAAATTGNTTGGTGTAATTGTTTGTCTGAGACCGCACACATTTATTTTAGCTTTTTAGTTCAATACGATTTTCATTTAATTCGGTTCTCCTGTAGCTATACCTAAAATTTATTTTTTTTATCTGAAAATTGTTTTTTTTTTTTCTCTCTAGCAACATAAGCTCTTAGATTTCAGGGACCTCTGGAGTTGTGTTGTGTTACTGCGGATTACCGGCTCCCTTACCCACGTCAAGCCGGCCTCACAGCAGTAGGAAACAATTCTACGGTTGTCGCAAGGACGTTTCAGCTCGTTGTGGTTTCTTTCGTTGGGCCAACATTCTGACATATTGCACTGTCAACAGTAATCGGGGTACAATGATTTCCCAGGACAAAAGTGCAAATGAGAGCAGACGTCGTTAAAAGTTTTAAATTAAACATTTTAATATTTTTAATTATAATTGTAATTATATTTTTATTTTATTTTTTTTATACTCACGAGAGAGTAAGCACTCTATGTTATATTTTTTAAACTGATCTGTAATGATTTGCGACTTTTGTTTTATCTATTTCTTTACTCATATAGTTCTGTTGCAAACAGCTTCACTAAACAGGGGCAGAATGGTCATTTATCCAGCAACAACTGGAAATAAGTTGTTCCAAATAAGCTACCCCAAACAAAAAGCAGTTTATCCTGATAATCTGTAGATTATCAGATTGTCAGGATAATCTGTTTATCAGCAGATTATAAATAATATATAGCTGCCCCAAACAGACCCTAAATAAATGATAATATAATTGAAATTATTTGTGTGCTAAAATCACATGATTACCTTTTTTGTATTTGAAACAAGAAGAGTTTTTATTCAAGTAAGATCAAATCTCCATACTTTCGTTAAGTACTTGTCTCCTAATTTCTTCTAGAGAATTGTTGCCTTAGTATCCTTCATAACAGAGAACATTTGATCATTTGCTAAGCACAATCAAATTGTGCCATAAATTTGACAATGCAAAAAGTTCCAATTGAATTCAGCATGTGCTTGTGTGTAGATTCTAATGTAATATGAGAACCTTAGCAAATAAAATATGTAGACTTTGTTTAGCCACATGTCAAAGTTGTTATCGCCACTAAGTTTGAACTTTCCATTGGATAGCATGGTCCTCTGCATGGGATCTCTGCTAGACACTTCACTATTAATTTCCAATCTCTTGGTATGTTCACTTTGTTGACTAGACACTTCATCAGCCATAAGAAAAGAATTTTTATGCTTGGACCAGAATAAGTCTGACAAATAGGTTGGCAAGATGGACCAGGTCAAGTAATGAGTTAATTCAAACCAAAGTAATCAATGTTAACGAGTAAACCCTAAATTATTGTGATGGTATTCTTCGTGATGGTATTCTTCGTCTTCACTAAGTTCCAGAAAGCTGTAACTTGTTAAACCGTGTGTATTAGATTTTGACCATCCCCCTCGCCTGTTTGGCATGATGTTAGGTTCGTAGGACTCCAAACAATAAGGGCAATCTCCTAGTGTGATCAAAAGTCAATTTAGACCACTTTGATTTCTAGGCAAACAAAACAACCTGGCCTTTGATATCAATCTACGTGTAGAAGCTCCAAAATAAAAAAATAAAAAAATAAAAAAAGCAACATATGCACAAGAACACGAGTTTAATTTAGTCAACAATTTACCTAAATCCATGATAGACCTTCAACTCAATAATCTAAAAAAAAAAACCTTAGAGCTCTCAGAACTCTCAAATATTTATAAACAATTAAAGCTTTGAGTTGTATGAAATGATTACATGAGTTTATGTAGGTAAGAGCTAGTCACCAAACATCACTGATAAATCACTATTAAAACATACCGTGGAGGCTTCCAATATAGACTTAAGTGGTAGCCACCATTGAGAACTTTTGTGGTAACCTCTATTAATGATTTTTGCGATAGGCCCTATTTAAGACTTCAATGATAAAAAAATAAGCCACCACTCAAACAAATATAATCCAAATTAGAGTTCCAAAGAGATTCAACTAGTGAGTGTTAGCTAATTTTGTTAGTAAAAAACCCTTGAAGTTATTGGGCAAGTCCAACATCAAATTTACACATTGACACTACAACTATCCCAAAAAAAGAGATTCATCCAAGCTTTAGTACTTTTTCATCCATGAAGTACTCGTATTGAATAAAAACAAAAGCCAAAATTATTTCCAATAGTCGGACATGAACAGTTTGCATCTGTGTAATCAACAAAATGATTATAATGAACTAATAAAGCATGCAAAGTGGATGAAAAAAAAACTTATTCAAAAAAGAAAATTAAATACTTTAATAGTCCATATACCTTCAAGCCAGCAATTTCTGCCCCCACCTCCATTGGTCTTGACATGTTGAACCCCCTATAAACTGAGTAATTAATATTTAAATTTTATCAAACAAAAGCATGAAGATAATTCGCAATTACTTCCAATGTATCTGATTCTTCAACTGCTTTACAATCAACCCAACTCCTTCAAGAACATTGGTAATGTCATAGATTCTCCTCTTTTGTACCTGCCAAGCGTGCACAAAAAGAATACACAAACAATCATTATGACGAATGAACCAAAATTGAACATTCCAATTGTTTATATAATATCCGTAAATTTTCAAAGCATTGTACATCCAAAACTTCTGCTGCTTTATTCAAATCAAGTGTCCCGTCCTCAGCTTGCTGGAGCAAATTTATGAATTTTTTTGTCAACAGGCCTATATGGAATATTTAATATCAGATAGAGTAACATCAACAAAAATTATGTAAATGGCATCCCAAATGTCCGCTTTGGAATCAACTCACCAAGAGAACTGTCATAACGGCAGGTGCTTAAAGCACTCACAGGGTTGCCTGAAAAACATAAAAACCTAAAAGATTATTCAAAAACCCATTGCCTTAATAAATAAATAAATCAAAGAGAATCATATTTGTTTGCGATAATTGGACTATTAAATAGCTTCACACAAATTCAGAGTTGCCAAATTTAATGACCAAACATATACCAGGTGCGATATGTTTCAATTAGATTACCATCACTAGGTCCCGTATATGACGGCACAGATCTTTTATTTCTTGAAGACTTTGGGTTTCTTTGGCGCTTAACACCTATTATTGATGATGATTTATGATTTCTAGCTACTTCCTTTTGCTCTTTTTCAGCAACAAATTGACCACTTGCACCAGCACGATCAATTTTTCCATCCACAATTTTTAACTGCAAGAACAATGTGCTCAGAAATTGACAAAAAAAAAGGGGTGGCATTCTTAATACTAAATTGAAAAGCATTATTGCACAACAGAAAGGTATAAATATAATTATGAAAAGTCTAAAACAACTAAAAACGTACCAATGCATGAACTCATTCATCAGCCAAGCTCAATTTCATGAAAGTTAATAACTTCTGACAATCACAATATGAGTAACGAGCAGATGAAACAAATTAAATTAGAACTTAATAATAAGAAAAAAGCTTTTACTTAAGGCAATAAGTTAGTTTGAAAGCAATAACAAAAGTAGAGATGTGAATTGGTTTGAAAATTGATTACATTTTTACTTAAGATCAAAGTCAATAAGCAAGCTGACAAGCCAATCATAGCACAAATTCAACTTCAATTGAGTCAAGCTTGGATCGAATCGAGCTAGCTCAAGATCAAAATGATATATATATTTTAGACTACAAATAGTCTTCAGAAACTAAAGCTTGATTGAAATTGAATCAAATAACTTGGCTTGAATATAGCTTGCATCAAATTTAATGAGCCAAGATATCAAATCAAAATCAGATTAAGCCAACTTATAACCAAATTTGGCCCAGCTTCAGACCAGGTCAAATAATTTAACCAATCTTAAGCCAGGGTGTGATTAAGGATCGTTTATAGCCTTAACAAGGAGTTATTTATCGTTTTCTCCTTAGACTTTCATATATAAATACATCAAAAACTAGAGAAGACAAATTTGAAAACTCAAGTGTTGAGTCTTCTGTCAAAGCCAACAGAAACAGACTTCCAATATCATATTAATGCAATATAATATAAAATACCATGAAATTTGAAATTCGAAAAAAAATTATCATCAAACCATAATCAAACTAATAAAAAAACACTTTACTATCAAATAACTCACCACCGTATCTATGGAAGCCTAAATGTAAATTTCAATTAGGGCACCACATCTAAAAAGCGATGCACTATAATGAAAGTTTCCAATTAAGAACCATAAGTTTTTCATGTGAACAATGCTAGTCATATAAACTTATCACTCCAAGCACTATGCAAAGTACATGAAAGAAAAATGGTCTGTGTGGGTCCCATCCTCTTTTTTCGTTCACTTTTCTCCTTGCACATGCTGCCAAGTGCCAACTCAATATTTGGATAATTGAAGGAAATTCTCTTTTACTATGTTGCAAAATTAAACCTATGGGTGGTGACAGAAAATCATAAAAAAACATAGTTGGCATGAATATATAAACCCGTCTTTATTGCAATATAAGAAAAGCTCAATAACTAGAACTGAACCAACTCACGAGTACTAAAATATTAAAATTAATAGAATATATACACATATATGATTGTTTATGTAGGCAAAAGTTACCAAACAAACTCCATTCCAAAATAGAATATTCCTTTTCATCCCTTCTTTGACAAGTACCAGCCCTACTACAAAACCTTCATTTTCCAATTAAACTCTAATCAACTAATTACTAGAGAATTGCCAAAAATGATTTCCACTTCACTCGTTAGTGCCTCTGGTATATGGATAGTTAAGTTTTACTAGGAAATAATTATGATATGCAACTAATTAATTTTAAACCCTTCAGTCAATAGAACTAATTAGCAATAACTAGTAGTCAGGAAACCATACATAGCCATGACCATAATTCAAATCCGTTGTCATTAGATGCTAGTGTTATTAAATATCTAGGATTCCTTAAAGTAACGTGACTGCCCAATTCGCAAGGAACTAAGCACCAACCAATGTTTTAAAAAACGGGGCATTGGGCAGGGCATTTTTGTTGTTACCGCGTAGGGCGTAAGCCCCAAAGTGTCATGCGTAAGTCCCATAGTACAAAAAAAATATTAAGTATAATTACTAAAAGACAAAAAAATAAACTAGTTGCACTTAATTAAAAAAAATTATTAAGAAAAATTAAAATAACTTATACTCGTTCAATTTCAAAACATGACCTCTAGGACTAAAATCTTCAAAATATTAGCAAAAATCTACCCCATGTGAATTTCACGGATTTCACTATATTTACATTAAAAACATNAAATTAAAATAACTTATACTCGTTCAATTTCAAAACATGACCTCTAGGACTAAAATCTTCAAAATATTAGCAGAAATCTACCCCATGTGAATTTCACGGATTTCACTATATTTACATTAAAAACACTGCAGCTATAGTGAAATCACTGTGTATACTAAATCTACATATTTAAATTGTCCGTTTGTTTATTTTTGCGAAATTGCAAGAGATAGGGTGACAACGGGTGCGGTACTGCGGGAGATAACGCAACATCGGGTAAGGAACTGCTTACTGATTGTAGTAGAAACGTCTAGAAGTTAATTGCAAGGCGAAGGGTCTGGTGGGTGATAAAATTGGAGTTCGACGTCAAAACTACTTTATGCGCTTTCTACGCGTGTGGAAGAGTGTGACGAAGAGTTGTGTTGACCTCACTTTTGGCGTAGGTCTAGTCTCTCCTTTTTAATAGCTTAGGTTCTAGACGTAGGACTTTCCTGTCGACTATTCCTAGAAAACTAACAAATGAGCCCTCCCCGTTAGAAATTTTGAGTTTTTCTTCGCTCGATTTGACGTTCCGCATGGTTGTTTTTTACCTCTAACACTTAGTAGGTGGGACTACTGTGAGGGAGCTCAATGAGAATCCCTATAAAACAGTTGGTCTTATGATTAACTGTACGCGTTGATTTGGCAATGTCGCACTCTGCACCGTCCTGTTTAATTGAGCTCACACCGAAATTTTGACAAGATTTGGGTCGCGACGCATTTTTGTTCCGATCGTCGACGAGGTTGCCTAAACGACTTCGGTTGACGAAACGGACTGTGTCGACGCGTCCGAAATGTCGATTTTGCCTAGGGAGTGCGTTCGTTTCACTACAACGACGTGTTTGGGGAAAGATACGCAATTAAATAATAATTATAATAATAAATGATATATTATTATTATTAATAACTTATAATCCCTTAAACTTAAATCTATCTCCTACCCCCCCCTTTTCTATTTCTAGATCCCATGGGCCTCAGCCCTAATTCGGCCCGTTCGGTTGACTGTCCCGCTCCTTCCTGTGCCGTTGGAGTCTCGTTCTCGTGCTCGCCTCGCGCACGCAAGACGATCCTGCAGACGACCCATCCCCTTATCATTGTCGTGGATCTTATCTCCTGCAAGGATCTCATCCTCTGTCTCTCTCGAGCCGCCCGTATGGGGCGTCTGCTCTGCTCGTTTCCTCGAGCCATTCACGATCTTTCGATCGCTCCTTCTTCATCTCCCGTCTATATTAAGCTCTACTTAGAGCATTTCAGTGGGCCGAAAAATCTCTGAGGAATGGAAAACTCTGTCAAATTCCATTCTCACTTTCTTCTTTAATTCCTAGTGCTTGGGTCGGTTTCCTCTTGTTGTTGGAGAGAAGTTTAGGCTGTGAAGTACTTTTCTGAAATTTTTTTACTTTGGTTCTGCATTAAGGAGGTACCTTCTCTCCCCCCCTGTGTCTTGCTTCTTTTCGGTTTTCCCTCTGCCGAGCCCTTGAGCTTGNGGGCTAAGGAGTACCCTCCTAAGTTAGGTTCGATATAACACCCTCTTAATTGAGCGGCGGATTTTATACATCCGGGTGACCGAGTAGCCTTCGACGACCCTCGAGTACAAACATATATCTAACCTTAGCCCCGACCCGAGTGCTTGCGGTCCCCACTTTTCGGACTTTTTCATATGTTTTATTGAAATTTTTTGACAAATCACTCGTGGTCTTTTCTCCGGGATTTTCCCGAGGTTTTGAGAATTTTATTTGAATTGTTACTCGTCAATTTTCTCAAGCTTTTCGTCATGGATTATTCGTTGATTTTTCCCGAATTTTCCATCGTGGGTCATTTACCGTTCTTTCTCGAGTTTTTCGGGTGACGTTTCTTTTCTTCTTTTTATATGATGCATTTCAGTCTGTTTTATTTGTACCTGTTGCATCAACTACACCTAAGGAACAGCGAATCCCCCAGATATGCAGGTTTGTTTTATGTTTACAGCATATTAGTTTCTTGTAACCACTTTCCTATTGTGTCGTCTACTTTTTCTTTACACCANTCATGTAATTGATTTGGGTTGCCTTGGCCGTGAGCCTCTTTTGGCCCTGTTTCTTACCTTGGTCGTGAGCTTTGACAGCCGCTCCTCACTATCCTGAGCCGTGAGCCTTAGCAGCTCCCCTCCTTTCCTTGACCGCTNTCATGTAATTGATTTGGGTTGCCTTGGCCGTGAGCCTCTTTTGGCCCTGTTTCTTACCTTGGTCGTGAGCTTCAGCAGCCGCTCCTCACTGCCCTGAGCCGTGAACCTTAGCAGTTCCCCTCCTTTCCTTGATCGCCTAAACTGTGAGCCTTAGTAGTTGCCTTCCTTGTGGGTTGCTTTGGCTGAGAGCCTTAACTGTTGTTCATCTCTTTGTTGAGCCTGGCCGTGAGCATTTATGTGGTTTTAGCCGGATGATTTCATGATTATTTGATATAAGGAGCTTTTAATTAAGTCTGGAATTGGATGGCTTTAATGTTGGCATGATTTTGGAAGTATAAGTAGTTGTCATCCCCGGGTTACTTTCCTTTTGTTCGAGTTGTGAAGTTTGAAAGACTTTGAAATTTTATTTCGGG
Source organism: Phalaenopsis hybrid cultivar (assembly GCA_002079205.1). Taxonomy (NCBI): domain Eukaryota; kingdom Viridiplantae; phylum Streptophyta; class Magnoliopsida; order Asparagales; family Orchidaceae; genus Phalaenopsis; species Phalaenopsis hybrid cultivar. Next base: position 71,192 of record JXCR01136333.1, on the reverse strand, counting down.
AGAGCATATGGTTGATATAAATTGAATTTATAAAGAATGTTTCGGGAGTTTGACATTGTAGTTGTGATATCATTTGAGCGCAGGCTTGGGTGTGTGTGGATGGGTAGTCAGTGGTGGAGCCATGCATACAGTTGCCACATTGACTTGGGCCCGTTTCGATTCGCCCGAGACAAGATTGGGAAGAGATACCCTCCAAATGAGAAAGTGATATCCTTTCAGATTGATTCAAGGATCTTGGGCCTCCCTTTTCAAGTTTTTTCGTCATGAGATTTGAGGGCTGATTCATCCTCCTTTCGGATGTTTTAGGTGGATTAGTGTCTCCTCTCTCTCACCTCATTTTTGTTTTTTTTTTTTTTGCTTCTTGGTTCGATTTTCGATGCTTATGTTCGATACATAAGCATCCACGTATAGCCCTTTGCTATACATCNAGATTGGGAAGAGATACCCTCCAAATGAGAAAGTGATATCCTTTCAGATTGATTCAAGGATCTTGGGCCTCCTTTTTCAAGTTTTTTCGTCATGAGATTTGAGGGCTGATTCATCCTCCTTTCGGATGTTTTAAGTAGATTAGTGTCTCCTCTCTCTCACCTTATTTTTGTTTTTTTTTTTGCTTCTTGGTTCGATTTTCGATGCTTATGTTCGATACATAAGCGTCCACGTATAGCCCTTTGCTATACATGAAATCATCAAGCAAGGTCGCAAGTAGGTCGGTTTTGTTTTGGGACTTAGGGCGGTGATGACAAAGGCACACCGGTGATAGAGCAGAATGATGTACCTTCTTAGGTTGTTGACGGTCCTACGCCCGACAGTGTGATCGACTCATAAACAACTACACTTTTCAAAATTGATGAAAACAAATTTGACAAGAACAAACACGCCTTTTTCTAAACAAAAATATATTTTTCGCTACAAACAAAATCTATACAACCCTCTTTTGTATGCCTGAAATCTATGTGCATGCTAAAAATATAAAATTTAAATGCATTTTAAACAGCGGTTGTCCACTTGTTGATTACCTTTTTGGGCTAAGGAGTACCCTCCTAAGTTAGGTTCGATAGGACACTTTTCTAGTTGAGTGACGGGCTTTATACATCCGGGTGACCGAGTAGCCTTTGACGACCCTCGAGTACAAACATATATCTGAGCCTAGCCCCGACCCGAGTGCTTGTGGTCCCCTTTTTTCAAACTTTTTCATATGTTTTATTGAAATTTTTGGACAAAACACTCGTGACATTTTCTCCGGGATTTTCTCGAGGTTTTGAGGATTTTATTTGAATTGTTACTCGTCAATTTTCTCGAGCTTTTCGTCATGGATTATTCGTTGATTTTTCCCGAATTTTCCATCGTGGATCATTTACCGTTCTTTCTCAAGTATTTCGGGTGACGTTTCTTTTCTTCTATTGCTCTCGTTTATATAATGCATTTCAGTCAGTTTCCTCAATTTTTGTTATTTGTACATGTTGCATCAGCTACATCTAAGGAACAACGGATCCCCCAGGTATGCAGGTTTGCTTTATGTTTACAGCATGTTACTTTCTTGTAATCACTTTCCTGTTGTACCATCTACTTTTTCTTTACACCGCATGTTGTACTGCTCTCTTTACTGCATACTCTACTATTTGTATTGTGTTACATACTCTACTGTCATTCTATACACTGTACAACTTCAACCTATTCCCCTATAATGTTTAAAAAACTACAACCATAGGGCCGCTTGATTTGACATCTTAACCTTACACCCTAAAAAACTTAAACTCGTCACGACAAGGAACTTGGAGCTAACACAGTGGGCAAACGAACATATTCAACAGTAGAACATGTTTTTCCCAACTAAATCATTCCTTAGAATTAAACAACAATTCATAAGATTTCGAGCTTGTTTGTCTAGTGCAACATAAATCCTCAACTTTTCGTTAGACATTTGTACAGTTCTACTGTGATATCTAAGTCCTAGCTCATTTTAGGATTCCGAGGTTGTCGTTCGTCACGACCTAAATTCTCATATCTTCCAGGCTGTTTATGTGATCGTTTCAAACGAATGTAAGCCCTAAGTAAATAAAATTGGCAGGATGAAACACTTGAAAAATTTCTCCTCGAAACTGAAGTCAAACCATAGGATAGACTGGGAAGTCACTTAGGTTCTCCTTCGGATCTGTGACATCCCCTAGTTCTTTCTCCTTTGGATTCTACAATAAATGTTCAAAGTTTGAACAATTCCCTATCCTTTTGACTNACATAAATCCTCAACTTTTCGTTAGACATTTGTACAGTTCTACTGTGATATCTAAGTCCTAGCTCATTTTAGAATTCCGAGGTTGTCGTTCGTCACGACCTAAATTCTCATATCTTCCAGGCTATTTGTGTGATCGTTTCATACGAATGTAAGCCCTAAGTAAATAAAATTGGCAGGATGAAACACTTGAATAATTTCTCCTCGAAACTGAAGTCAAACCATAGGATAGACTGGGAAGTCACTTAGGTTCTCCTTCGGATCTGTGACATCCCCTAGTTCTTCCTCCTTTGGATTCTACAATAAATGTTCAAAGTTTGAACAATTCCCTATCCTTTTGACCTCCTTGAAGATAATTTTTCCTAATTTTTATCGAGAGTATTCTTAGGTAACTACGATTGTCTAAGATGTAATTAACTATAAGGGTTTGCCCTTATATGAAGTTTTTCCGAACCCAACTTAAAATAAACGTTATTTAATTTTTTATATTAAATTGAGAAATTTGTCGGCAAATAAAATAGTTTCACAGACCAAACAGATGACATATCTTTCTTAGTTTATTTGATCGAGTTTCACCCTCAAGTCTCGTANTAAACGTTATTTAATTTTTTATATTAAATTGAGAAATTTGTCGGCAAATAAAATAGTTTCACAGACCAAACAAATGACATATCTTTCTTAGTTTATTTGATCGAGTCTCACCCTCAAGTCTCGTATTTATCCTTCGGGATAGATACAAAATTTGAGGTAAAGTGTTCTTTCATTTAAACTATGAAAAATATAATGTCAGTTTGATTTTCATATTTTTCTAAACTTAAATTTATATGTAAATTAAACGTCCTTCCGAATCGGGCGACGGGATTTCAATTCTGGTGACCGACAGCTTCCTACGGGCAACTCCCCCAACTNCTCGTATTTATCCTTCGGGATAGATACAGGATTTGAGGTAAAGTGCTCTTTCATTTAAACTATGAAAAATATAATGTCAGTTTGGTTTTCATATTTTTCTAAACTTAAATTTATATGTAAATTAAACGTCCTTCCGAATCGGGCGACGGGATTTTAATTCTGGTGACCGACAGCTTCCTACGGGCAACTCCCCCAACNAGCAAAATAAAAATTTATAAATTTTAGGGAGCAAAAATTAAAAGTTTTTGAATCCAACTTTGCTGAAGTGGAAGTAAAACTGATACAAAAACGTAATAGAGTATCACCGAAGGTCNAAATTCATAACATTGTACCCATGCACAAAATCTACAATCGAAGGACTTGAAATAACAACAGCAAAATAAAAATTTATAAATTTTAGGGAGCAAAAATTAAAAGTTTTTGAATCCAACTTTGCTGAAGTGGACGTAAAACTGATACAAAAACGTAATAGAGTATCACCGAAGGTTTGTTACATTTGGGAGATATCAATCAACCTTCTGGAGGGAGTGTGCAGAGCCGGCGACCACCTCCTCAACGGAGAACTTACCCTTGGCCTTGTCAGTGGAGCGCCCGCGAGCTTTACAGTCGAGGAGAGACTTCCGGTCCTTATCGAGCTTGAACTTGGTGATAACAACATTGGAAGGGTCGATGCCAGCGTTAACAGTGGATCCGTTGTCTTTCCTCACTANCCTTGGCCTTGTCAGTGGAGCGCCCGCGAGCTTTACAGTCGAGGAGAGACTTCCGGTCCTTATCGAGCTTGAGCTTGGGGATAACAACATTGGAAGGGTCGATGCCAGCGTTAACAGTGGATCCGTTGTCTTTCCTCGCCGGCATCGACCGCACGTTGTGCTTCCCGCGAAGATCCAAAGACAGGGGAGCGCTCATGAGCTTTCGCCGCACACTGGATGGCGCCGTAAAATGGGTCTTGCGGCACTTGCGCCGGGAGCTCGAGCGAATTCGGATATTGACGAAGCAGGATCGACGCAAGAGTTTGAAGAAAGATTAGGGAGGTCACGGACTATTTTGCGAGGGCAAACGCGTAATATNAGCAGGATCGACGCAAGAGTTTGAAGAAAGATTAGGGAGGTCACGGACTATTTTGCGAGGGCAAACGCGTAAAAAGTTGGAGGTCGAACACGGATCACGGGGATACACCCATAGTCCGCGTGTAATACAAAATAAAAAACACTGTTTCGCGAAACTCAGCTCCAATGCTATAAACAAACAGTGAGGCGGCGTTTTCAAAACACAGTCACACTTTTAAGCTGCCCCAAACGGGCCCTAAGTTCTAACTTGTTTTAGGATTCTGATGTTGTCGTTCGTCAGGAGCTAAATCTTCATATCTTCCATGTTATTTGTGTGATCGTTTCATACGAATGTAAGCCCTAATTAAACAAAAATTGACAGGATGAAACACTTGAATAATTTCTCCTTGAAACTGAAGCCAACCCATGTTGTAGACTGGGAAGTCACCGAGGTTTTCTTTCGGATCTGTGACATCCCCTAATTTTTCCTCCTTTGGATTCTACAACAAATATTCCAAGTTTGAATCATTCTCCTTTGCACATTTCTTTGTCTGATTTCGTTGAATATTCTTTTGACCTCCTTGAAGATAATTTTTCCTGATTTTTATCGAGAGTATTCTTGCAACTACGGTTGTCTAAAATGNCCAAGTTTGAATCATTCTCCTTTGCACATTTCTTTGTCTGATTTCGTTGAATATTCTTTTGACCTCCTTGAATATAATTTTTCCTGATTTTTATCGAGAGTATTCTTGCAACTACGGTTGTCTAAGATATAATTAACTATAGGGATTTGCCCTTATAGAAAATTTTTCTGAACCCAGCTTAAAATAAACCCTATTTAATTTTTCATATTAAATAAGAGAATTTATCGACAAATAAAACGGTTTCGCATACCAAACGGATGTCATATCTTTCTTGGTTTATTTGATCGAGTATCAACCTCAAGTCTTGTGTTTATCCTTCGGGATAGATGCAGGATTTGAGGTAAAGCGTTCTTTTATTTAAACTATGAAAAATATGGGGTTAGTTTGATTTTCATATTTTTCTAAACTTAAATTTATATGTAAATTAAACGTCCTTCCGAAGCGGGCGATGGGATTTCGATTCCGGTGACCGACAGCTTCCTACGGGCAACTCCCCCAACTTTTTTTTAGCTCCNTTTTCTAAACTTAAATTTATATGTAAATTAAACGTCCTTCCGAAGCGGGCGATGGGATTTCGATTCCGGTGATCGACAGCTTCCTACGGGCAACTCCCCCAACTTTTTTTTAGCTCTGACAAGCTGCGAGAGAGACTACTACGATGGAATTAGGTAAGCTCCTTGAGGATCATGCCCCTCCAAGATAAGGGTGTTTTACCACACGTCTTGCCCAAGGGCGCGCCCCATCAAAGCCTTTCAAAAAAGAAGCACCAACCTAAGTGCACTATTGAGCAAAGGCGTCTTGACTGTTGTAACTTTGAACTGAGAAATTTTTCATTTGTTTGCTTATTAACGGGCTTATAGAATCCATTTAAACTAGGTAGTTTATTAAGTTCTCATTTGTTACCTAATTTATAAATTTGTGGAATCCTTGAAAATAAGGCAAGTTAATAGATCTGTTTCTTTTTTGCAAGGTTTGTATTTAAGGATCATGTAAGTCAATTTAAATAAACATTGGATCGAGAAAAAAATTAAACAAGTTTCTCCCTTCAATTGGAACCTAAACCATCTAGCCTNAGACAATTCATAAGATTTCGAGATTGTTTGTCTAGTGCAACATAAATCCTCAATTTTTCGTTATGCATTTGTACAGTTCTACTGTGCAATCTAAGGGTTNAGACAATTCATAAGATTTCGAGATTGTTTGTCTAGTGCAACATAAATCCTCAATTTTTCGTTATGCATTTGTGCAGTTCTACTGTGCAATCTAAGGGTCTGTTTGGGGCAGCTGCAGTTTATCCAGCTTATGCTGATAAGCAGCTTATGTTGATAATCTGCTGATGACCAGTTGATTTGGATAAGCTGACTGATTGTTTGGTTTGTGTGTTTGGAAAACAGCTGATTCTGGATAGATGATCAATCTGCCCCTATTCTGGATAAGTTGTTTAGTTGTTTGGTTTGTGCGTTTTATGTATAGCTGNAGTTGATTTGGATAAGCTGACTGATTGTTTGGTTTGTGTGTTTGGAAAACAGCTGATTCTGGATAGATGATCGATCTGCCCCTATTCTGGATAAGTTGTTTAGTTGTTTGGTTTGTGCGTTTTATGTATAGTTATTTTGCAGATTTTTTTAGTTAAATGAAAAAAGCCTGCACGCAAAAGCACAAAAGTATGTCTGTAAATTTCTCAACTAATTCAATATAAAAGTTATAAACATTAGAATAATGCTCTTAGTTCCATTTTACATTGGTCGTCAGACCAAAAACCTCATTAGTTCAAATAAATTTCAAATACGNCAAATTTGAAAACTCAAGTGTTGAGTCTTCTGTCAAAGCCAACAGAAACAGACTTCCAATATCATATTAATGGCAATATAATATAAAATACCATGAAATTTGAAATTCGAGAAAAAATTATCATCAAACCATAATCAAACTACTAAAAAAGCACTTTACTATCAAATAACTCACCACCGTATCTATGGAAGCCTAAAAGTAAATTTCATTTAGGGCAGCACTTCTAAAAAGCGATGCACCATAATGAAAGCTTCGGTGCCAATTAAGAACCATAAGTTTGTCATGTGAACAATGCTAGTCGTATAAAACTTATCACTCCAAGCACTATGCAAAGTACATGAAAGAAAAATGGTCTGTGTGGGTCCCATCCTCTTTTTTCATTCACTTTTCTCCTTGCACATGCTGCCAAGTGCCAACTCAATATTTGGATAATTGAACACTTCGAGCATGAAAGGATATTCTCTTTTACTATGTTGCAAAATTAAACCTATGGGTGGTGACAGAAAATCATAAAAAACCATAGTTGGCGTGAATATATAAACCCCAGTCTTTATTGCAATATAAGAAAAGCTCAAAGCTCAATAACTAGAACTGAACCAACTCACGAGTAATAAAATATTAAAATTAATAGAATATATACACATATATGATTGTTTATGTAGGCAAAAGTTACCAAACAAACTCCATTCCAAAATAAAATATTCCTTTTCATCCCTTCTTTGACAAGTACCAAACATGCCCCCATTACTACAAAACCTTCATTTTCCAATTAAACTCTAATCAACTAATTACTAGAGAATTGCCAAAAATGATTTCCACTTCACACGTCATACCTATAGTGCCTCAGGTATATGGATAGTTAAGTTTTAATAGGAAATAATTATGATATGCAACTAATTAATTTTAAACCCTTCAGTCAATAGAACTAATTAGCAATAACTAGTAGTCAGGAAACCATACATAGCCATGACCATAATTCAAATCCGCTGTCATTAGATGCTAGTGTTATTAAATATCTAGGAATCCTTAAAGTAACGTGACTGCCCAATTCTCAAGGAACTAAGCACCAACCAATGTTTTAAAAAACCGGGCATTGGGCAGGGCGTTTTTGTTGTTACAGCATAGGGCGTAAGCCCCATAGTACCAAAAAAAAATGAAGTATAATTACTAAAAGACAAAAAAATAAACTAGTTGCACTTAATTAAAAAAATTTATTAAGAAAAATTAAAAGAACTTGTACTCGTTCAATTTCAAAACATGACCTCTAGGACTAAAATCTTCAAAATATTGGCAAAAATCCACCCCATGTGAATTTCGCGGATTTCACTATATTTACATTAAAAACACGGCAGTTATTTCACTGTATGCGTGTGTTTATTTTTGTGAAACTGCAAGAGATAGGGTGACAACGGGTGCGGTACTGCGGGAGATAACGCAACAACAGGTAAGGAACAGCTTACTGATTGTAGTAGAAACGTCTAGAAGTTAATTGCACGGCGAAGGGTCTCGCGGGTGATAGGATTGGAGCGTGACGTCAAAACTACTTTATGTGCTTTCTACGCGTGCAGAAGAGTGTGAAGAAGAGCTGTGGGAGAGACGACTACGATGGAATTAGGTACGCTCCTTGAGGATCATGTCCCTCCTAGACAAGGGTGTTTTACCACACGCTTGCCCAAGGGCGCGCCCAATCAAAGCCTTTTAAAAAAGAGGCACCAACCTAAGTGCACCCTTGAGCAAAGGCGTCTTGATTGCTGTAAATTTGGGCTTATAGAATCCATTAAAACTAGGTAGTTTATTAAGTTCTCATTTGTTACCTAATTTATAGATTTGAGGAATCCTTGAAAATAAGGCAAGTTATTAGATCTGTTTCTTTTTTGCTAGGTTTGTATTTAAGGATCATGTACGTCAATTTAAATAAACATCGGATCGAGAAAAAAATTAAACAAGTTTCTACCTTCAATTGGACCCTCAACCATCTAGCCTTTTTCCTCTCCCTCCAAAGTTTCCACAATCAATCCATCACTAACAACTAGAAAGGAAATGAGATAGGAATTAAACATCATCCAAAAACACCCCAAGAGGCCATTGTTTACCTTCTAGTGCCTATCAAACATCTATAATTGATCCAACAAGGGTCCATAAGAGCAGCAGAAATAAATTTCTTCCGCCAAAAAAAAGAGTTTAAAATTGCACAATTGAGTATTGGGCAGTTCTTCATCCGTGGGAAAAGGCACAAACTTTAAGGCATATTAATCATAGGCCTCAAGTTCAAAAAACTGCATAAAAGAATGGGTATTGTACAAACAGCAAAATTTGAAATGAAAGATAACATCTTTACATTATAATATATTAACACATTAAAAACTAACATAACATCCTAACAAAAACAAATGTAACAAATTGTGTAGAGTAAGAAATAACATATTAGCTTTCTAATATCAAATCATGATATAAAATGTATTATATAAACAACATATTATCAAAGTAACCTAAGATACCAAAGCGAAATATTAAAACATGATAACACAGCAACGAAAAGAAATTCAACATAAATCTCTCTCTCTCTCTCAAACCGTCATCAACATAATTAGGAATATAACAAGCCGTCAACATTACAATTTATGAATTCAAACGTTTCAATCTCAATCATCACTCAATAGGTTTCCAAAAGAATCATCGATATAATGAATTGCTTTCCACCTACCATGTTCTCAATGATATCAATGTTGTCTCATTCCTCCATCATGCTCAATCTCAATCATCTTATTTTTCATAATCAATAATAATTAATAAAAATATTAATTTAATTTTAAAATAAAAACATTATTGATGGATAGAACTTTCAATTGCATAAATTTTAATATATGATCAATAATAATTGATACAATATTAATTTAATTTTAAAATAAAAAAAAAACATTGATTGATAGAAATTTCAATTGCATAAATTTTTATATATACATAATAACACAACCAAAGGAAATTTAACATAAATATCTCCCTCTCTCATGTCGTCCTCAACTTAATAAGGCATATAACAAGCCATCAAAATTAGAATTTATGATTTCAGGCGTCTCAATCCCACTCACCACTCAATACGTTTGCAATAGAATCATTGATATAATGAATTGCTCTCACCCACTACGTACTCAACGATATCAATGTTTTCTTATTCATCCATCATGCTCAATCTCAGTCGCTAGTAATTTAATTTTGGAATAAAAACAATATTGATGGATAGAACTTACAATTGCATAAATTTTTATATATATCTTTTTTTTCTTATTAGCTAAAATTTGATATATGAGGACAAATAGGTTGGGTATAATATTATTATTTTTAGAATTTATTAAAAAAAATTGCACGTGCCTCAAAAATTGAGGATGTGCCTTCAATTGGGGTGAGGCATTTGCCTCACCTTTAGACAATTCTCACATAAGCCTTACTATGATTTTTCATAAAAAAATATTAAATCGCTGATATTACCCAATTTCAATCCTAGCAACAAGTATAATGAGGAGGGAAACTTAAAGACCTTCAAAATAATAGATATCTCCCTTGAGAAAAGAACGAAGTGTCGGACCTTATAAGACTTTTTTCTTGATAGAACGCAAAAAAAAAACAACATAAATTCAATTTTCTTTTACAGGAGGATCAATGAACATGACACAAAAACCAGTGAAAACATCATGAGGCCCGATTATAAAGAGAGAGATTACTAGCATCAATCTTAAATTCACCAAAATATGTGTCAGAAAGAATATCAAGGGTTTCAAAATATATCTAAAAATGAAAAGAAAAGACACAAAAGCTATCATCCATTTTTTAATACAAGGTTCTATCTTTTAGAAATATGACAGTTCAACTCAATGCAACTTCCCATTAATTAAGGAATGCGGACAAACCAGTCTCACCATTTTTCCCACAAAGAAACAATTTCTAGTGAACTACCATGTTATGTACATTTACACCAAAACCAAAGTTAGCGAAGTTAAACGTCCTATCACAGAATCTACAGCAATAAAACTTACACAATCATCTAGAATAATTTTAAATTCAGGATTTCCTTGATGCCCTTATTTCAACAAATCCATTAGAAAAGAGAAGCTTTGTAATTACGTAACCAAAAGCCTCCACGGTTATATATTAATAGCTTGATAAAGAATTTACAATAAGATCAGATTTTTTTACCGAGTTGGTATGATACCTGTAGATTTCAGCTTTCTTCTTCAACGTTAAAATATGGTATATTTTCTAACACCAAACTCCACAAGTCCCAGCCTATACAGCCTTCTTTGTTTACCAATACTAAAAGTCTCGCGACTCTCGTCCACAAAGATCCACCGAAATACCAACCAAAAAATTCAATCACAACCAACAAATGAGAGCTGCAGCATAGAACTACGAATTATCATCTCACGGATTCGACCCTCAATCAATAAGTGGATATCCCGACCTCAGTCCACAATAAGCAACTAGCACTCACAGTCAAAATGCAGCTCTCTGTCCACACCTTCTTGCACATCAGATTAAAAAACTCCAAAAATCACAGCAAGAACACACACATAACCTTTATCACACCACGATATCGCTTAATAATGTGACCCGAAAACGCTGCATCACCAATATTAGACAATCCCCACAATGACAATAAAATATTGAATAATCCATGAAAACATAAGTGAACAAATCAACTATGGAAATGCAGTAGGCACTCACGGATGGCTCCAGAGCCGGAAACATCTCCTTTCCGTCTCTACTTTCATCTACAACGGATGCAGTTACACCGGTCAAGATACGTCGATCGAAAGCCGCTGAAGCGGTGGATGACGATGGCGGGAAGGGTAAATGCTGTTTTGACCCAGGGCAGAGAATCTGGGAAGAAGCCGGCCGAGCAGGCGGCGACTGTGGCTGATGAATGCTTGGATTCTCGATCGAGAAGGTCGAGTCAGCTGCGCCAGCCATGTAAGGAAGAGATAGAAAGCGGGAGAAGCGGGTGAAGTGGGAGAAGGGTAGGGTTTTGAAGCGCGGGGAGAGGGAACGGAAGCAGCAGAAGAGAGGGAAAAATTATATGGGGATTTTTTTTTTTTTCTGGAAGAAAAAGCCGATAATTTTGGTGCCTTATTAGTTTTTCTGATTAGTCAATATTAACCGTCTGATTAGAAACGTGGGGCGATAGACAAGGCGACATGCACGAAGGGCAGATCCACGTCAGCGCTGGGCAGCGGGAAGTGGGGGAGTGCTCATTTTCGAATGCTAATGGGCCTTACTTCTTGAAAAGCTGGAGCACAACGGCCTATTGGACCGGTCCAATGCGTATTTGAATTAAGTACATGAATCAAGTGCATTTTATTAGGATTTCAAAATAAATACTAATATTGTAAGAATACGTCATGTTGAATATTATATTTATGAATTTATTTTTTTATATTATTTGGAAGAGATTTTCTTATGCATATGTATTTTAATTTTGTATAATTATAATATTTTTCAGTCGCTTAATAAAATATTACTCTCTTAATATATTCATAACAAAATCAATTATTGATAATCATAAACTCTTAATCTATTGAAAAGCTTAATGGGTAGAGGTTTTACAAAGTTGCAATCGCACTTAAGCACATTTTTTACATCATAAATATAAAGATTAATCTTGACATTAAAATACTTCATCCTACAAATAGAAACTTGCAATAATTAAAACAAGTATGCCTCCTTTGGAGTCCAAATGCATCTCTTCATAAATATGATAAGGATGTATCAGTGAATATTAACATTTCTATTTATTAGAGGCGGAATTAGGTAGAGTTATTGGGGTGTCAATTGCCGCCGCACCTCCTGCAGAAGTCTTTCAAACAAGTGGAGTTAAGGTTGGTGAAATTGACGCACACTCGCCTCTTCTTGTTGGCATTCTTGACCATCGCAACTAAATTTTCTGTTGAACCGACCGAGAGTAAGGGCTGATGTTCGGCGATGGAATGTTGCATCGATTGAAATGATGGGCATCTCTACTGCGACCCAAGAGAACAATTCTCAGTGCTCCCGAAGTGTTTGTATCAGTTGGTCCCTGAGTCCTGCATCCAAATGCTCACTAATTAGGAAGATCTTACCTGATTTGTCATTGAAAACTATTACCCAGAGGATTGTCTCACTGGTCTCAAGACCCTCCTCTCTTAGAATCTAGATATTGAGTGGTTCATGGTCAACGTTCAAAAGTACTCATAAATAATAGCTTCTAGACTACTCTAAGTTCCCCTGGACCTAATCACCTATCTGCCACACAAAAATTTTATGCCTGCATGATAGGTAGAAGTTACCACTCGATTGTTATTCAGGATTGGCCGACCAAAGATAATAGTGTAGGTCAATGGGTATTCTACCACAAAAAAATCCTCTATGTTTATACATTGTTTCCTTGGTTCTCTGCAAGAGATGACTAAGTTGATGAGACCCAGTGCCTCATTTCTTTCCCCAGAGAATCTGAACAACAGGTTGGCTGGTGCTGTCAGTTGGTTGGTCTTCCGGTTGATTCTATCAAACACCGTTTTGAACATGATGTTCATAGAACTCATTGTATTAATGAGAATCTTGTCCACCGGCTAGTTTTTTATCAGTTTTGTGACGACAATCACCACATTTATGGGTTGCCCTCCGGCGAGAGATCTTCGTCTAGAAATAGAAATTGGAAAATGGTTACATATGAATGAGAATATGTAACATACTTCTCCCGAGCATTGTCTTTTCAGTTCAGAGGGTTGGGGCCCTCCCCCAAAGATGGGTGGGATTAGCCCTGCAACTTGGAGCTCATTCACTCAGGTAGGTTCGTTTGAGGGTTCTCCCACTAGAGTTGTACCCTGTTGTTATGTATGTGTGCCGACTAAAATAAATTCTTTGATCTTTCTAGCAAGGATGAGTTCCTCATGTTCTAGAGGTAACGATATTCCTCGGTGTCGTGATCGTGGTTGTGGTGGTACCTGCAGTACCTCTTTGGATCTTGTAAGGTCAGGATCGCCTTCAGTGTTTAAGTCATTTTGAAACCATCTTTATTCCAAATGATTTGAACTAATTCGACCACTGACATGTTGATAGGTGTAAAATCCTGTATTTCCTGGAAAACATATGACTGCTCGTGATAATGAGATGACCCTTGATAAGGGCATCACATTCGGTCATGACCTTGGTTATTTTCTCGTTGATCTCAAGAGTGAGAGTCATTATTTTGGTGATTGATGGAGGACTGATTGTCCTTCACCCTCTGCGGCCTACCCCATTCCTTTATCTTCTTCAAGGGTTGGCCGAATGACTCTAACTTACCTCTTGAGGAGCCCATGGGTCTTCCTCGGTGAGTATGTGCTCACTCGACATCTCTAATACCTCTTAAAAAGTAGCAAGTTTAAATAGGTTTTGGTTACACCTAAATTTCTTTCTTCGAACTCCTTGTTTTAGAGTTATTCCGATTATATTAGTTTTCATATCTCAAACTTCCAGTATCTAATTTTAGAAACTAGTGATGTAGGCCCACAAGCTCTCATTTTCTCCCTGTTTTATGTCGAGTAGAGTGTCTGAGCCCTTTCTTGGCTTTTGAGGTTTGAGATGTGTGAAGTGAAGAGTCTTTTAAACTTGTAGTAATTTAGGATGGTTTCGGTCGGCAAACCGTTGAACCACTGAAGGGTAATCTCTTTTAGGGTAGCTAAGAAGTGACGTGAGATTATGGGATTGTCGATCTGGAGTAGACCAACTGATGACTCAAAATAAGCTAAATGTCGATTAGGTTGGTCCTTCAATTGTAAAAATCCAGGCGGGATATCTCCAGCTTGGGTGGGGTTACAATCACTTTCATTTGATAAATAAAGACCCCTCTTGTATGCAGTCGGACAGGTACTTGCATCTGCTCTTCCCATCGCATGTTTACTTGTGTAGGCATGACGGTGTCAATGTGCTGATACTCACCCCATCTCTCCATCCACAAGTTGTTGACCTGGTTGTCAGGAATAGATGATTTCTCTGTTGAGGGTCTTTGGAGGAGAGTTTCATTGGGTTTCACTTCCATACGAGGAGTCTAATTGTTCCTATAAGTGATCACTGCCTGAAGGACTTTAAATTGCTCCATCATCAGGGTCATTTGGGCTTCTAGCCTTGGACCTGTGCATGGACGTCTGATTACTCGACATTTCAATTGGGATCCATGTGTTCAATCTATCTTTGGAAAGTTTCTCCGTCGTGGTCTTTTCCTCTTCACGTATGTGGCACATCAACACTCACCACACCACCTTTTAGGATCTTGAAATGTTAATTGTTGTTTTCTAACATGCCCCAAGTGTTAGAGATGGGCGAAGGCGGAAGGAAGGGTAGGATAAGCCCAGAATTCATTATCGAGACAAAAATGAGAAAACACCTTTTATTCGTATTTTTGCCTCATACTTTTAGAGGCATGTTTTGTACAATTACAAAAATGAGGGAACAATTATGAAAACTGCTCTCGATTCATTTGATATCAAAATCAATCGTATAGATTTCATACTATATCTGTATTATAGTTTAATTCTAATATGATGGTAATTTTCTAGTTGATTTGCCTGAATTCAGTTGATTGAGACAGCCGGTTGAATGGTGACCGTGTCTTGTGTCAGTTGGTTGAAGCCTCCGGTCTAGTGATGATCTCATACACTGTAGTAAAATTGGTCAACCGATTAGTCGTGATCAAAGGTTCCCACCGACGCTCAGGTAAAATTTGCTTCAAACTCCTTGTTTAAAACATGTTCTTACTATATCAGGTTTCAAATCTCTAGCTTCCAACATCTCATTCTGGAAATGGGCGATGTTGGTCGGTTGACTCTTATTTTCTCCATGTTTGAGGTCAAGTAGGGTGTCTGAGACCTTTCTTGACTTCTTTAAGTTTGAGAAGTGTGAAATGAAGAGATTTTTAAACTCGTTGTAATTTGGGATGGTTTTGGTTGGCAGATCATTGAACCACCGAGCGATCGAACATGTATTTGTATCCTCTTTTCTCGTTATCTATTCACTTGTGCGGACACGACAGTGTCAGTGTGCTTGGACTCACCCGATCCCTCCTTCCACAGGTTGCTGACCTGTTTGTCCAAAGTAGACAGGTCCCTGGTGGGGCCTTTGGGGCCGAGACTCGTGAGGTTCCACTTCCATACGAGGCAACCTGATTCTCTAGGTGATCACTGCCCTGGAAGACTTTGAATTGCTCAATCATGATAGTCATTAGAGCTTGTAAGCCGTGGACCTTGTTGGTTGATGGGCATCTCTATTAGGCTCCATGTGTGCTATCTCTCTTTAGGAAGTTTCTCCTTCATAGTATTTTTCACTTCTCGTTTATGGCATGACCACGCTCACCACAGCGTCTTTTGGTTGTTGAATAATAAATTGTCATATGCGAACACGCCTCAAGAGTTAGAAACGGGAGGAGGAAGCGAGATTAGGATAAACCTAGAATTCACTGTAGAGAGAAACCCGAGAGAGCTCTTTTAATTCGTATTTTTTGTCTTCTATTTATAAAGACGTGTTTTGTATAATTACAGAAATGATGGTCGAATCAATCGTATAAATTTAATATTATATTTGTATTAAAATTTAAATTTAATATGACAATAATTTTCTAGTCGATTTGCCTGAATTTGGTCATCTGAGGCGAAGCGACCTGGTATTGTGTTGGTTGGTTGGTCAAGTGGCAATGTCATAAGTTGCGGTAAAAGCGGGTTAGCTGATTGGCTGCGATCAAAGATTTTCATCGACTCTCTAGTCGATCGGGACCACAGACGTTGTTTGTCGTCTAGATCTTTCGTCATAGTTGTGTGAGTCGATTCGAAATCACACGATTGTTTGTAGGGCGATATGACAACTTGATCATCTTGCTACCGTCTTGACCGTTTGATTGCCTTGAGATCCATACTAACATGCTGAAAGCTTTTATGTATAAAATAACAATAGACGAAGTAAAGCAAAAACTAAATGTATATAAAACGTCCAGCGGTATAAGACTGGACGTGAATTTTAGATCAACTTCGTAAGAAAATAAAAGAAAAGGCTATGAAAATTACTACTGGGACGTGGCATTTGGCGGCTCGATGACACTTCCTGAACTGCGGCACAATAAATTCATCGATTGGTTCGCGAAATGTGGATTGAGAAGCATAAATCCAAAGCTATCCATTTGTTGGACTATCGCGTGCGTCCTATCAGCTATCCTAACGTTCAATTTCTTGTGAAAGAACACGTGTATGGTTATTCTACGAAGTCCTGAGCCAGCTATGGTGGGACGGGGTACCATCTGGGCCAGCTTTTCTGTTGCTTTCTCTTCATAAATTCGTTTGATTTTTATTTTTTAAATGTTTTTAAAAATACTGTTTTATAGAGATTAAAATGTTTTTTTAATAATCAAGAAGTTCGATTTTGCTAATAAAATGTTTTTGATAATTAAACGGTTTTATAAAGTTAATCTTTGGGAGTATTTTTTTCTTAATTTGGTCGTAATAGATTTTAAATATTTTAATTGCTTTAGAAATTAAAATAATATGTACATCACTACTAAAGTTTACAGTATACTTGTTTCGTAAGAATTGGAGATTTTAAAATCTATCGTAATGAAATATCAATCTGAAAACTCAATTTACTCTTAACAATCTTTTTCATAAGTATGTGCATTTTGCAAGGTTTAAAATTATATTTGATGTGTGCTGAAGAATTTAGGGCACAAGGGTATTGTTCAGCGTCTTAATGTTGTGAAAATCTAACATATATTTAGGCGGTCTTTGCCTGCGACCTGAATTTAAGTTAAACAAGATTTATCAAATCCGAGATTTATCTAACCTCGTGAGCGATGACAAAGACAACGAATAATGTTCTGTAAATCCAACTCGTATGTGGATTAAATGAATTTGAATTTATGTTGTGAGATAGATGGAACACGATAGATTTTGACTTAACGGAGCGTTGGATTTAGTTTTTGTTTTTTTAATGTTTGGAGGGATTTAAGTTAAATTATGGCTAGATCCCATAATTAGTATGCTACCAAACGCTCCTTAGGTAATTAAAGTGACAAGTAGAGGCACCAAAACTTTTTACATACTCCCGAAAGGGCAAAGGACAAAAAAACATAGCCCATTTGAACTAATTCAATATATAACGAGTGGACAAAGACTCACTCTTCTCTAGAATATGGGAAAAAAATTACAAAGTTGATGTACAACGACATTTCAACAATAATAGTCTTAACAAGCCACAAATGTTGTAGTCAATTGATATTGAGACAATAGTCTGTTGTGGAAATTTTAAATGGTGATTGTAGCGTTAGCTTGTCATAGTAGTCGTAGTTGAAAGTCATGATATTAAATGATCATGTGGGGTCGTAGATGGTTGCTTTAGAAGCATCAATCAACCACCTATGTTCTATTAGGGAGCTGCATTAACTGAGACAGCGCACGTAGGCCATAGAGGCCGAAGTTGAGAGCTACACAAGTTGTGGATCACGTAGGTTGTAGTTGTTCATGCATGTCATAGTAGTAAGTTGCGAGGAGAGAACTTCATGAGTTTGGAGAAAGACACATATTCAAAGCACAATAATTGTAGTAGTTATTGTGGGGTGCATTGTTGCACCATATCTTTTGTATGCTGTTACACCATTTTTTGAATCACTTTTTGATGTCATTTGTTTGGGATGTTTGTTGGCATTAATTTTTGATGTCACAATGATTCGGGATGATCAACTGTTCATTCATAGTGTCTCGTAGTTCAAGACATCCGCCTAGTCCCCCGGTGCGTATTCGTGTAATAAAATCAGGGTCTGCGACTAGTTGACCTTGCATGGGAGAATCCACTGTTATGTAATATCATTCAACTGTTTGATGTTCATCATGTTGTTTAGAGACCTTCATATATTCATATGGAATCTCTCATGGTCAAAATAACCCATTGAGGATCTATGGGCATTTTCACAAAGATTAGGGTTTAGAATGTCGTACCCATTAAGTGATTCGGGGCGGAAATTGGCATTAGAATCCTTGGGTAATGCCCTTAAAAATACTCATCTAAGAGGTTTTGAGACTTTATTTTAGTTATATTTGATCCCTCATAGCATTTAGATTTAAAAATTTATTTTCCAAACGTTTCCAGTGAAAGCAGGGCTTTTTTAGAGCTAGATTGGCGCCTAGGAGCCATACCCGGGCACTTAGGCGCCTGTATGGGCACCTAAGTACTATGAACAACCCCACAGGGCTTAAAACCATGCCAATGGAAAGTAGATGCGAGCTCCTTGACATCTAAGTGCCAGGCCCAATGCCTAGGTGCCGACCCACTAGAAAGTAGGCGATCGAAGCTACCCGAAACACATAGTTTTCAAATCGAGGAGCGAGAAAGTAGGTGTCAGGCCCCCGATCCAGGTCGAAAAAATAGCGGCTTGCAACCGAGCCCCCATAAACCCAACACCAGCTCCCAGTGCCTAGTCCCTAAGGACCAAACACAAGAGCGTCTATGCGCCAGAATCATCGTGTCTAAGCGCCAAGCTGATTTGAGCTCAACTTTTCCTCGGGATTCTCACATGACAACCTACCCTAGGCAGCCAAAAATGTGGATTTCCTTGGGCTATGTGGGGATTGGCTTTGGGTATGCCAAAGGAGGGTCATGATACTTCTTTTGGAGGCTTCTAAGATGCGGTGGCAAGCAATTCGCTCCTAAAAGTATGGAATTTTTCTTGAAATAAGATATATCCTCAATATGTAACAAATTAGATGGTTCATTGACATTTTTTTGAACAATTAAGTGAATTTAATCACCAACATACAATGCATATGCATGTCTTGAACCCAAAACCTCTTTATTGAAGTCTAAGCGTGCACTAACATGCTCTATGTTCAACTTAAGTAAATTTATGGTAGGCTGTGACTACCACAAAACCCTGATGGTCCGTTTTCTGCTATGAATCCTTTTATTTCAGCTTACTAAAATATTTTATTTAAGGAAATACTAGGGATATAATCAGATAATCTAAATTATTATTTATTGAAGGGCCTATGAACTAATTATTCATTTTAAGGAAAATGATAATATAAACTATTAGACATACTGTTAAAGATATTGAATGGCTGTTTTTTATTGCTGCTGCTTTCTTTGTTTTATTTTATTTTATTCTTTGCAGGAACGATGGGTGACGGGACATAAATTTAATATAAGCAAGGTTTAAATTGTAAATTTTGACACTAATTTTATAAGAAATTAAATGGCGCTTAAAATAATTTATGATTTTGCATTAAACCTTTTGTATTACTATTGATGAATATCATCGAATTTTGTTACATGTAGATTAAAATTGAACTACTTAATATTCAAAATAATTATCATAAATTTATTAATAATATTACAGTCCAGTTTAAGGCTGCAAAAGATTCGAGTTGAGCTCGAGCAATGACAAGCATAGTTCGACTTGATAGCTCAATCAGGAAACTCATTTTTCACGAGAACTCTTTGGAGAAGATTTTGGTGGCTAAAGGAAGATGAGAAGGCATCTCGTCATAAAATTCATCAAAATGGCTAGTGGTGAGCTAATCAAGCTGGCTTGCAACCAATGAGTCAAGCCAAAATTAGAGCCTAGCTTCCACCCCTAGTCCAGCCTTTGGACGCTTCTATATTTCTATTGATACTTTCTAAGGAAATTTACATGCACGGTACACAATTCTTTTGTTTTTACGTATCTCCCATTTAAACTTTCATATTTACATACATACACCACTCAAACTCATATTTCTATTGATAGTTTCTATTGTTTTTATGAACTTCGTGCATTCCCTAAACTCATGCTTTTATTTTTATTTTTTTTCAAAGTATTAGAAAAAAAAATTAAAACAAGTAATTATTGCATTAATGCCCATTTGTGCATGTGAATATTAATATTTAAATGTACAAATAATGAATCTTATGAATATAATCATTTTTGGAAGCATATTTCATGGCCTTAAACCATAAAATAGGGACAATATTGCCATGTGCATCTTTTTTTTTAATTATTATTATTTTTTTTTTTTGCCGTTTTGGATAGGTAACAACAAACTGTGCATGGGTCAGGGGCAGCTTATAATGATCGCAAGTTGCCATTTTTTATTGGTTATGGATAATTCACTCTTTTTTTAAAAAATGAGTTTTTTAGGTCATAACAAATAACTTTTAGCTTTTTATTCACATTAAAGTTGCTTTTTACAAATCTAGCCTAATTTTTTCATCCATTTTTCAAAATCTCATTCAAATATCAAATTTCATGTGCCCATATTTTTCATTTATCAAGTTCCCAATAGTTTGTTCTTGGCACGCGTAAGTAAATCAGTTCGATATTCAAAATCATCACCTGTGCTGGATTTTGTAAATAACAATATTTAAGGTGTTATGTATATAATTATCCATTATTATTATTATCATTAATGAATGCATCGCTTTTTAAAGTCATTCCTAATAAAGCTAAAGGTCCAATCAATTTGGATTTGGCACTATCGAAATTACTTAGGTAGTTTAATGAGGTTAACCGGGTCAAACATTAGGCTAATTAACTAATTTAAGTTCAACTCTAGTGCAATCTAGCTCAAACTAATTAGAGTTTTTTAGAGTTCAAGAAGATCCATGAAGCTGGGGGTCCATCATAATTCCAATAGGTTTCATTGAGTTTAAAATGGATCATGTTGGCTTATTAAGTTAAGGACGAAGCTAAGTTTAAAAGTTTAAATCTATTAGGTTATCTCACAGTTGATAAATTCTTTATAGAATTAAATTCACCCATGGGTATCAAATGATATCAAAGCCCAACCTCTTAATTATTTGCATGTCAATTTGTGATATTTAGCTTGAGAGATAGAGCATATTGTCTCAAAGCCTATCCTCTAGGCTCAGAAGGGCAACATAGGAGCCCAAAAAATGCTTGTTGAGTTGATAAACCTAAAAGTAATTTCTACCAATATTAACACAAGCTCAAAGTATTATCCTATAATGTGATCATATATAAGACAATCTAAATTGAGTAAGTATAAATATAAGTTAATTATTGTAATAATTTATCTTAGGATCAAATAAATATTAAATTGACCAAATTTAACCTTAATCAATTACCAAGGATATACCTTAAGTATGAGTATATGTACACTTGCGATGCACAATTAATATCATACGTTCATAATATAATAAGTATGTGTTAATGAAGAGAAGAATAAAATTAGTAGGTAAAATCTACTGATTGAAATACAAACACTAAAGCATGGGGCATATGGTATGAACAATAAAAAGGGTAAATATGTATTTAAATAAAAATATAATAGACACCATTATGCCATCTAATTAGCATAATATAATGGTTGAATTAAATGATAAATAACTAAATTTTTTTTAATTTAATTTGTGCTATGGAATCCATTTACATAAATACCAAATAATTCATAAGATTTTAGATATCTAATACCTAAAATTTCATTTTTTTTTTTAATTTGAAGCACTCAATATTTTAATATTACCAACTATTTGAAAGTGAAATAAATATTTACATGCATATAAAAAGTTATCAAAATAAATGTCAATATTTAGATGCTAAGTATATAAATACATATATTGTACGGTATGTATGTAATATTTTGAACAATAAAAAAATTAAATAAAAGAAGCGCTCAGGAGCCTGCTGCCCACGCGGCCACGTTTCCCGCCACCTCCCCTTTAGCCCATACCACCATCCGTTCCCCGCTGAAGACCCACCACCGCCGTCCCCATATTAAATCCCGCCTTCTGCAGCAGCACAATCTCACATTGTTGCGACAAAAAAACCTAGAGGAACAATTTGACGAAAGTTACCAAAGAAGAAGATGGCAAGCGGATGGTTTTGGAGGAAGAAATCCGCCCAGAAGTTAGTCGTTGACGGATCGGAGATAGAGAAACTGGTAGGAGACAAGGAAGCCTTCAGCAGCTTCGTGGAGCACAAGTTTGAGGAGCTCGATCGAGACCATGATGGTAAGCTTTCCGTGCGCGAGCTCCGGCCCGTCGTCGCCGACATCGGCTCCGCTCTGGGCCTTCCAGCCGTCGGTTCATCCCCTGAGTCCGATCACATCTACACCGAGGTTGGTATAAACCCTAATTCGTCTCTTCAATTAAATCTCACTTAATCTGTTCTTTGATCAATGGCTGAATTCGTTGTTGGTTTAAGGTGTTGAGTGAATTTACGCATGGAAAGCAAGAGAGAGTGAGCAAGTCTGAGTTCAAGAAAGTGCTATCGGACATTCTGTTGGGTGTTGCGGCGGGGCTTAAGAGGGATCCAATTGTTATACTGAGGATTGATGGCAAGGATCTCAGAGAATTTGTGGAGAGCTCCAAATATGAAACAGAGGCCGTATCCATTTTCTCTGGGTTCGAATCATCCGGTGCTAGTTTGAGAAAGTGTTTGACAGCTGGTTTGAGACAGATCAGGGTGGAGAACGGCATGCCGCCGACTTCTGATGAATGGGTAACTGAAAGCCGAACTTGATATCTATATAATTTGATGTGATAAATGTCCGATTCACGTTATATTAGAGAATGTTACTCTTTTGTTGAAACTGTGCTGTGATTTTGATCCGTTGAGCGGTCCATTTTAATGATTGTTTTTTTGTTTTTATATTATTTTAGGTTTCTAATAATGTGGTGGAGCCTGCTCTGCAATCCTTCCCTGTTGAAGATCTTGAAAGGGCTGCTTCTCAAGAGGCCTTTTTGGAGTACTTCAAAAAGCTCATCCGTGTCATCGTTGAAAGCCTTCAGCAACGCCCCGTTATTGTCGCCCACAGCGAGAACACCTTCAATGGAAGTGGCATTAGGAGGTTGCTAGCTAATAAATTTGAGTTGGACAAGGTCTGTCACTTCTTAACATCATTAGTTGATTGTTATTTCTTTTTTATTATTTTGTTAGGTTTCCTCCATCAATCGGCAATTGTTTGAGGTTGTTTCGCTTATAATTGATGCTTGCTAGAAATTTACGGCAGTAGAATAATAAATTATCGACTTAGCGTTGCACAAGATTTCTACGCACATTCAGATAAAAGAAAACAACCATTAGTGACACCATAATTTTTTACATGGAAAACCGTAAAAAGAAAAAAAAAACATTAGGTCTGGTTTAGTTGTAAAAATTCACTTTAAGTTGATGATTATAGAAATCTTTTGTCCTATAGACGAGAAATAGTTACAAAGTTTTTTGAATTACAAGATCGACGTGCGAATGAATTTGTTGTAAGAAGCGGGCAGCAACTAATGACGATTGGTGTATGCCGACAGGTGGTTGTCAACGACGGTCAGCGGCGGTCTACGTTGGTCGACGATAATTGTTGGTGGTCAGCAGCGGTCTATGGTGATCGACGATTGGTTGCGATCGACGATAGCAAGAGTGGTGTTGGACTTTCTCAAATTTTTAATTTTTTTCTTAAGTCTCAAGCTCTCATTCCCATTATGAGAGAGATGTGACTCTATTTATAATGTTCTGGATGTAATTAAGTTATGACTATGAATCACTTTGATTGGACGATCCGGAGAATTTATCTCGACCAGACAACATTGGATAGACATTTAAGTGTATTAACCATGTCAAAATTGAGCAATCTTGTACTTGTTGGATTCATCTTGTCTAGACGTTTGATTCGACTATAGACTTACTAAATTCGACATCTGTTTGATCTTCTAAATATGTACAACAATCTTTCAAGAGTGATTTAATGACTTGATTTGAGTTTGATTTGACTCGAATTAAACTAATTCTGATATCATTACGTCCGTCTCACTGAGTAGGTAAGTTTGATTATAAGTTTGTTGAAATCGATGCTCTGAATGTTCTTAATTAAAATTTGGATGTTTCTTGCTCAAAAGATTGTCTCGAGATTCGTGTTAGATAATTAAAAATTGTTTGTGGCTTATCAATTGTCCTCTTATTTTCGGGCGAATCTAATTTTGTTATCCGAAAATATCAAAATCTGGATAGTTTTATTATTGTTATATATTTATTTATAAATAATTAAATATATAGGTATATATATATACATACATGCTCATATAAATGTTAATGTTTAGTTTAAGAGTAAATAAGACATGTTTCATTAAAAACAATGTTCTGGCTTAATTGGTACTTTGCTTTTTATGCGTTAGTGTTGTTCGAATTCCTAGTGAGCCAAAGAATTAACAAATTTTTTATTTGGCTTGGAAACACATGGTTGGAGGAAAAGAGACAAAATTCGGCATTTAAATTCATACCACTTAGTTCTTAGGAAGGTAGAAAGATGGTGTGCGGACCGACACGAATTCAGAACGTGAAATGAAATTCAATTTTTTTTATATATATTTGAAATGAGGAAACAAGAAGGCTAAAGCTAGTAGCCGAAAGTACATAAGCAATGCAAATTTTAATTTTTTTAAACAACTGCCATTTTATTACGGAATTTGGAAGGCTAAAAAGTCGGAATATGGAAAGATTTTCAATTTTTTTTTTATTTAAAATGAGGAAACTTGAAGGTCCTAAGTTGGAAGTCGGAAGCTCAAAAGTGGGAAGCCGGAAAGATAGAAATAATACAAATTTTATTTTTTTAAAAAATAGCTGCCCCCTTTTTTAGGGATTTTGGAAGGCTAAAGGTGAGAATATGAAATTTTTTTATTTGAATGAGTAAGTTGGAAGGCCATCAAATGGAAGCTGGAAAACTAAAAGCTAGTAGTCGGAAATACACCATGAATGTAGATTTTTTTTTTATAATTGCATGAATGCTAGGTCTTCTCTTAAGCTTTTAAATAGAACTCATGGATGAGAGAAAAAAACCAGAAGTGAGGAGGAGAAAAAGGAGAAAAATTGGAAAGTGGAGCCTACTGCTAGCTCGATTTTTCAGAAGAAGAAGATCGTTCTCGTCCTGTGTAACAGACGAACAACGAGATCTTCTTTTGCATTGCAGTCAAGAAGAAAGTCATCTCCGTTCTGCGTAGCAGGCGAGCAACTGGACTTCTCTGCATAATAGACGAACAATGAGATCTTCTTTCGTATTGCGGCCAAGAGGAAAATTGTTCCTATCCTGTGTAGCAGACAACAAATGAAATATTTTCTCACGTTATGACTAAGTGAAAATCCATCCCCGTTCTGCTTAGTAAGCGAGCAACAGGATCTTTCACATTGCGCCGAAGAGAAAGGTCGTCTTCGTCCTACGTAGCAAGCGAGAAATGAGATATTCTTTCATGTTAAGGCAAAGAGAAAAGTCATCTCATTCTTGGTAGAAAGAGATCAACAGGTCCTCTTTAATGTTTAGGCGTAGAAGAAATTTGTTCCCATCCTGCATAGCAGGTGACCAGTGAGATCTTCTTTCACATCGGAGAGATGAAGAAAGTTATCTTCATCCATGCCCAACTAGTGTCTCGATATCTTCTTGCTTGTTGCTGTTTCGCTTTTCGATTGAGATGAAGAAATGCTAGAGTTTTCCCGCCACCCTTTGAGGGAGGGATTTTCATACTTCTGTAGCGGAAAAATCTCCTGGAACTATTATACCAGTTCTAGTTAGTTTTTATAGTCTTTTTAATCATCTCATGTATTTCTTTATGCATCTTTGACGTTACTTTTGTGGTTGTTGTGACTTCTCAATCATATGAAATTCTACAGTTAAAGTTAGCACACACACTTTATAAAATGGAGAATCGTGTACATTTTGAGGCTCATGTCTTCCGAGGTTATGCCTTCTCGGGCTTATGCCTTATAGGAGCTTGAAATGAACCGATATCTTTTGCGGCTCGTAGCCTTCTGAGGTCTTTTATGTACATGTGTCTTCTGAGGCTTGTAGCCTTCTGAGGTCTTTGAGGTATCTGTGTCTTTTGCGGCTTATAGTATTATGAGATCTTTGATGTACATGTGCCTTCCAAGGCTTGTAGCATTCTGAGGTATTTCAGTGGAGACCCTTTCAACTACTTTCTCTCTTTGAGTCTTTCTAGCAAAGGCCTTGTCCGCTACTAGCTTCTTGCCGAAACTTGCCTCTTAGGTTCGTCTTCCTGGGGCATGGTTAGAAGGAGAATTCATTAAGGATGTAAAATCAGTTCTGAGCTGTATAATCAGAGGTGCTCGATGGTATTAACCCTTAACAGACAAAGTCATATGATATCCATTGAGGATGATTGATCTATTCTAGGTTGTTTTTCGAAGCTTTTACTTGACAACTATAACCTGCTATGAAAGATGTCGAAGGAGACCTACCAAGAATTTTTTACCTTTCTAAGTTCGCATGTCAAAGCTTTTTCTTGACGTCTGCTTAATGTAATGAAAGTGGTCAAATTGAGTCACCCTGAGATTGATTAAGTTAGAATGAGATGCCAGAGATGCTCTGCATTTCTCTAGACTAGAGCTTAGGTCACAATGAACTGTATGTTTTCTTGAAAATATGGTTGCAGTCATACTTAAGAATAATGTTTGACAACTCGTTAGTTATTACTTTTGAATCGTTTGCTCCCTAGTAGGGGCGTTTGCCATGAGAGCTTGTAAAACAACATATGTATCGAGCCTTGCAGAGATTAGCTTTTTGATTTAGTTGAAGAATAACTTTAGTACGGTGAGGGAGCACCGAGGAAGTTTTATCTCCGATGAAGATTGCACCTCGTCTAGAAGCGATTTTCAAAGCCTTGTTGTCTGAACGAAATGTGGGATGACTAACCTACCATAGTCGTGCCCGGGATGTTAACTTAAACTTTCTTTCGAGATTACAATGAAGGCTTCCTCCCAGTTTGGGAGAAGTTGTGAAAGACTTTGTGTCTGAATAAGATATGAGAAGAAAACCAAGCTACAATCATGCCCGGAACGTTAACGTGAACGACATTTTGAGAATGAAATGCATGTTGCCCATCACATTGAAGAATGCTTCGGAGATGATCTTCATGATGTAGAAGAGGTTCCTTTATTAGTTGGATGATATATGTCGTTGAAAAACGAAATAGGAGCTCAGTGTCTTAGAGTTGAAGACAATGCTGAGCGGGACTTCGCTTCCCTTAGACAGTGTCAAACTGATGTGTGCTAGAAAATTTGTAGTGATCGAGCAATGGATTATCTTCTTAACGTTGCACGATTTTTCTGCACACACTCAGATAAAAGAAAACAACAAGTTGTGACACCATAAGTTTTTACGTGGAAAACCCGTAAAGGAAAAAAACCAGGGGACATAACACGATTGTAAAAATTCACTATAAGTTAATGATGATTACAGGATCCCCTGTCCTACAAGCGGGAAAGTGTTACAAAGTTTTCTGAATTAAAACGCGACGTCCGAATTAACTAGTTGCAAGAAGTGGGTGACAACCGATGACGATCGGTGAAGGCTGGCAGGTGGTAGTCGACGGTGGTCAATGACAGTCGGCGGTGGTCAACGATGATCGATGACGGTTTGCGGTGGTCAATGTCGATCATCGGAGGCATGAGTGGTGCTAGACTCCAGCTTTTTCTCAAAGTTTCAAACTTTTTCTTAAGACTCAAGCTCTCTTCCTGCTCATGAGAGGGGTGTGACTCTATTTATAGTATTCTGGGAACAATAAAGGAAGGATATGAATCACTTTGATCGGACGGTCTGGAGAGCCTTCTTCAATTAGACGATGTTTGATAGACATTTTAGTGTCTTAGCGATGTTAAAATTGAGCGATCTTATGCTCCTCCTTCTCATGAGAGGGGTGTGACTCTATTTATAGTATTCTGAGAACAATAAAGGAAGAAATATGAATCATTTTGATCGGACGGTCTGAAGAGCCTTCTTCAATCAGACGATATTTGATAGACATTTTAGTGTCTTAATGATGTTGAAATTGAGCGATCTTGGGCTCGCTGGATTCGTCTTGTCGAGAAGTCCGATTGAATTATAGACTTGCTAGATTTTGCATTTATTTGACCTTCTAAATATATTCAGAAATCTTCCAAGAATGGTTTAATGACTTGAGTTGCGCTTGATTCGACTTGGATTGACCTAATTTTGAAATCATTGAGTCTGTCTCAACAAGCAGGCCAGTTTGACTATAAGTTTGCTGGAATCGGAGCTCCGGACGGCCTTAATTGAAGTTTGAATATTTGTTGCTCAAAAAATTACCTTGAGATTCATGTCATGCCCCAAGATTAATACTAGATTATAAAAATATGTTGGTAGTGTATCAATAATTATGGGCGTGGGTGACAGAATTCTATTTTTAGATGCTAAACCATTTAATGAGCAGGTATAAAATCATTGTTTTTCAATTCTCTACGAGGTTGAGGACGTCATGCCATCAATATTCGAATATAGCCTTTTTGCACTGAAATGGAAGGCTGCATGGATTGGATTAATCTCTCTCTATTGTATTGAAAACATATATCCTTTGTGGATTGAGTAAACCCCCACCAGGACACTAGATAACATCTGTGATCATATTAAGGGTGTGTTTTCTAACACAGTTTTAATAGGAAAGAAAATATGAAAATTAAATCCCACACTTCGCTAGATCATTTTTCCACATTCCGTCTCTTTCATTCGCTTTCTGTCTTTTTTATGACATAAATCCGGATTGAATAAATCCAATTGTGCAGAGGATTTATCCTGTCATTGCTCAACTGCATCCTTCGCGAGCTTCATCTCCGACCCCCGGATTTACTAGATTTGATAAATCCTATGTAACGTAAATACACATTGTAGCCAAAAGTCGCCTAAGAATTGTTGCAAACTAGAATAGTATCAATTTATAAACTCTAGGACTAAAATGATCCTATGTAAATAGTCAGAGGATTGTTTTGGCACTTTAATATAAATTGTGCATCTAATTGAATAATTACATCAGAATGTTTCTCCAAGCAGGCTTTTGTTACTAACAGTCTTGTTCTAGGATTAAAAAAAAAGGTGGAAGGATTTCATCAGATTTTACAATTAATGATGACTTACGATGGGGCTTTTGCAGTTGTTGGATTCGGTATGGAAGGACCTTCCCAAGGATCATCATCACAAAGCAGCAACAGAGTACCTGCGTATTGCACTTGATAAAATTTCTGCTTCAGCAGCTTTACCTCCTTATGGTGCTGTTTCTGAGGTCATTCTTACTCTTTATTTGATAATCACATCATCTATTAGTCATTCAATTTTCAAACCTTTTCAGATGATGCTATAGGTTTCCATTAATGCAAGCTTTTTATTTTTATGGGCGGCATCGTCTTTATAAGATCCTAATTAGAGCTTGTTTCTTTTCTTTTATTTATTTTATTTTATTGTGATTATTCCTGGCCTGTGAGGCTGACCTTTAATTGAAAGGATAACGTCCAACATCACACTCAGGGGTTGTCTGATAATAAATTTAATAAATATTGTAAATTCAGATTTACTGAATCCACGATTTTAAACAAAACTTGGAGGAATTGAGAAGAAACTGGATTTACAAAATCCAAGGTTTAAAATTTATCATTTTTTTCTGTTTGGCAATTTTTAAGTTAGATCCCACTTAAATCTATTTACCAGACAACACCTCAATGGTATCCATGATTGCTCATAACTGTTGTTAATAAGTTCTGTGGATGAGAAAAAGTACGCAATCATTTTATTTTATCTTTAGGTCAGCCTAAAGATAAGTTACGCCACTCAGGTATCTCCTATAGAGGAGCGTGGAGTATGGAGGAAGAGGGCATCATTGTTATTCTGCTTTTGAATTACTGAAAATTTCCTCTTGCTTCTTCTTCCCTATTGCCATTCTGCTACTCTACTGTGCGATCTTCATGGTGCCGCCCCAGTTAGAAATAAAATTAGGAAGATTTACATACATGCCACTCAATTCTTATGTATTTATGTATCTAACAACTAAAGTTTAATTTTTACATACATGAAGCCTTATCCATGCATGAAAAGTTGTATTTCATTTTTTTAAAAGTTAAAATGGCAGTATTTTTAACGTGATTGGAAAGATTTTGAGTGGTACAAATATAGAAAAAGTAAAGTTTAGGCTTTAGATATGTAAATACATAAGAATTGAGTTGTATGTATTTAAATGCCCCCAAGTAATTGTCCAACTATTTCTTACTATCTCCATCCACATGAAATTACAGGTGGATGAAGTTGTGAACGAGGCAACGAAGATGGTGAATTCCGGCGAAGGGAATCTCGTCAACGAAGAAGAGTTTCAGAAGTTGTTGAAGGAGATGCTCGGGTGCATCATGCTGCAACTAGAAGGTAATCCCATTTTTGTTTCTTCCAACTCTGTCGTTCATGAGACTCTCGGCTCCTCAACACTTCTCCCGCCAACCATGGCAATACCTAAAGTTGGTTGATTCAAATAATTTTGAACAATAAATAATTCCAAGTGTGTGGAGGTTTTTGCAAGTTTCAACCACAAATGCATGGCAAGCTTAAAATTGTCCCGTTTGTTTTTTTTCTATTGGGCAAGGAANATTTAATCACAAACATACAATGCATATGCATGTCTTGAACCCAAAACCTCTTTATTGAAGTCTAAGCGTGCAGTAACATGCTTTATGTTGAACTTAAGTAAATTTGTGGTAGGCCGTGTCTACCACAAAACTCGGCCTACCACAAATCCCTGATGGTCCGTTTTTCTGCTTTGCATCCTTTTATTTCAGCTTACTANATTTAATCACAAACATACAATGCATATGCATGTCTTGAACCCAAAACCTCTTTATTGAAGTCTAAGCGTGCAACAACATGCTTTATGTTCAACTTAAGTAAATTTGTGGTAGGCCGTGTCTACCACAAAACCCGGCCTACCACAAATCCCTGATGGTTCGTTTTTCTGTTTTGCATCCTTTTATTTCAGCTTACTTAAATATTTTATTTAAAGAAATACTAGGGATATAATTAGATAATCTAAATTATTATTTATTGAAGGGCCTATGAACTAATTTTTCATTTTAAAGAAAATGATAATATAAACTAGTAGACATACTGTTAAAGATATCGAATGGTTGTTTTTTATTGCTGCTGCTTTCTTTGTTTTATTTTATTTTATTCTTTGACGGGACATAAATTTAATATAAGCAAGGTTTAAATTGTAAATTTTGACACTAATTTTATAAGAAATTAAATGGCGCTTAAAATAATTTATGATTTTGCATTAAACCTTTTGTATTACTATTGATGAATATCTTCGAATTTTGTTACATATAGATTAAAATTGTACTATTTAATATTCCAAATAATTATCATAAATTTATTAATAATATTACAGTCCAGTTTAGGGCTGCAAAAGATTCGAGTCAAGCTCGAGCAATGACAAGCATGAGTTTGACTTGAGAGCTCAAACAGAAAACTCATTTTTCATGGGGACTGGTTGGAGAAGATTTTGGTGGCTAAAGGAAGAAGAGGAGGCATCGTGGTCTCGTCATAAAATTCATCATTTGCAACCAATGAGTCAAGCCAGATAAGCTCAAACTCGTGGCTCGATACGCTCGACTTGTGAACTTGTTGACGAGCCTAGCTTCCACCCCTGGTCCAGCCTTTGGACGCTTCTATATTTCTTTTGATACTTTCTAGGGAAATTTACATACACGGTACACTTCTTTTGTTTTTACGNGTGGTCTCGTCATAAAATTCATCATTTGCAACCAATGAGTCAAGCCAGATAAGCTCAAACTCGTGGCTCGATGCGCTCGACTTGTGAACTTGTTAACGAGCCTAGCTTCCACCCCTGGTCCAGTCTTCTATATTTCTATTGATACTTTCTAGGGAAATTTACATACACGGTACACTTCTTTTGTTTTTACATATCTCCCATCTAAACTTTCATATTTACATACATATACCACTCAAAACTCATATTTCTATTGATAGTTTCTATTGTTTTTATGAAATTCGTGCATTCCCTAAACTCATGCTTTTATTTTTATTTTTTTTTTCTAAGTATTAGAAAAAAAAATTAAAACAAGTAATTATTGCATTAATGCCCATTTGTGCATGTGAATATTAATATTTAAATGTACAAATAATGAATCTTATGAATATAATCATTTTCGGAAGCATATTTTATGGCCATGTGCGTCTTTTTTAAAATTATTTTATTTTATTTTTTGTGCCGTTTTGGATAGGTAACAACAAATTGTGCATGGGTGGTGGGCAGCTTACAATGATCGCAAGTTGCCATTTTTTATTGGTTATGGATAATTCACTTTTTAAAAATTTGAGTTTTTTAGGTCATAACAAATAACATTTAGCTTTTTATTCACATTAAAGTTGCTTTTTACAAATCTAGCCTATTTTTTCATCCATATTTCATAATCTCACTCAAATATCAAATTTCATGTGCCCATATTTTTCATTTATCAAGTTCTCAATANTGATCGCAAGTTGCCATTTTTTATTGGTTATGGATAATTCACTTTTTAAAAATTTGAGTTTTTTAGGTCATATCAAATAACATTTAGCTTTTTATTCACATTAAAGTTGCTTTTTACAAATCTAGCCTATTTTTTTCATCCATATTTCAAAATCTCACTCAAATATCAAATTTCATGTGCCCATATTTTTCATTTATCAAGTTCCCAATGGTTTGATCATGACACACATAAGTAAATCAGTTCGATATTCAAAATCATCACCTGTGCTATATTTTGTAAATAACAATATTTAAGGTGTCATGCATATAATTATCAATTTTTATTATTCTCATTAATGAATGCATCACTTTTTTAAGTCATTCCTAATAAAGCTAAAGGTCCAATCAATTTGGATTCGACAATATCAAAATTACTTAGGTAGTTTAATGAGGTTAACTGGGTCAAATGTTAGGCTAATTAACTAATTTAAGTTCAACTCTAGTGCAATCTAGCTCAAACTAATTAGAGTTTTTTAGAGTTCAAGAAGATCCATGAAGTTGGAGGTCCATCCTAATTCCAATAGGTTTCATTGAGTTTAAAATGGATCATGTTGGCTTATTAAGTTAAGGACAAAGCTAAGTTTAAAAGTTTAAATCATTAGGTTATCTCACAGTTGATAAATTCTTTATAGAATTAAATTCACCCATGGGTATCAAATGATATCAAAGCCCAACCTCTTAATTATTTGCATGTCAATTTATGATATTTAACTTGAGAGATAGAACATATTGTCTCAAAGCCTATCCTCTAGGCTTAGAAGGGCAACATAGGAGCCCAAAAAATGCTTGTTGAGTTCATAAATCTAAAAGTAATTTCTACCAATATTAACATAGCCTCAAAGTATTTGTCCTATAATGTGATCATACACAAGACAATCTAAATTGAGTATCTCTAACAAATTTATTCACCAAAGAATAAATATAAGTTAATTATTGTAATAATTTATCTTAGGATCAAATAAATATTAAACTGACCAAATATATTAACCTTAATCAATTCCCAAGGATATACCTGAAGTATGAGTATATATACACTTGTGATGCACAATTAATATCATAAGTTCATAATATAATAAGTATGTGTTATGAAGAGAAGAATAAAATTAGTAGGTCAAATCTACTGATTGAAATATAAAGACTAAGACATGAGACATATGATATGAACAATAAAAAGGGCAAATATATATTTAAATAACAATATAATAGACACTATTATGCCATCTGATTAACATAATGTTATGGTTGAACTAAATGATAAACAACTAAAATTTTTTTAATTTAATTTGTGCTATGGAGTCCATTTACATAAATACCAAATAATTCATAAGATTTTAGATATCTAATACCTAAATTTTGATTTTTTTTTATTTGAAGCACTCAATATTTTAATATTACCAACTATTTGAATGTGAAATAAACATTTACATGCATATAAAAAGTTTTCAAAATAAATGTCAATATTTAGATGCTAAATATATAAATACATAAATTGTACGGTATGTATGTAATATTTTGAACAATAAACAAATTAAATAAAAGAAGCGCTCAGGAGTCTGCTGCCCACGCGGCCACGTTTCCCGCCACCTCCCCTTTAGCCCATACTACCCTCCGTTCCCCGCTGAAGACCCACCACCGCCGTCCCCATATTAAATCCCGCCTTCTGCGGCAACACAATCTCACATTGTTGCGAGAAAAAACCTAGAGGAACAATTTGACGAAAGTTACCGAAAAAGAAGATGGCAAGCGGATGGTTTTGGAGGAAGAAATCCGCCCAGAAGTTAGTCGTTGACGGATCGGAGATAGAGAAACTGGTAGGAGACAAGGAAGCCTTCAGCAGCTTCGTGGAGCACAAGTTTGAGGAGCTCGATCGAGACCATGATGGTAAGCTTTCCGTGCGCGAGCTCCAGCCCGTCGTCGCCGACATCGGCTCCGCTCTGGGCCTTCCAGCCGTCGGTTCATCCCCTGAGTCCGATCACATCTACACCGAGGTTGGTATAAACCCTAATTCGTCTCTTCAATTAAATCTCAATTAATCTGTTCTTTGATCAATGGCTGAATTCGTTGTTGGTTTAAGGTGTTGAGTGAATTTACGCATGGAAAGCAAGAGAGAGTGAGCAAGTCTGAGTTCAAGAAAGTGCTATCGGACATTCTGTTGGGTGTTGCGGCGGGGCTTAAGAGGGATCCAATTGTTATACTGAGGATTGATGGCAAGGATCTCGGAGAATTTGTGGAGAGCTCCAAATATGAAACAGAGGCCGTAGCCATTTTCTCTGCGTTTGAATCATCCGGTGCTAGTTTGCGAAAGTGTTTGACAGCTGGTTTGAGACAGATCAGGGTGGAGAACGGCATGCCGCCGACTTCTGATGAATGGGTAACTGAAAGCCGAACTTGATATCTATATAATTTGATGTGATAAATGTCCGATTCACGTTATATTAGAGAATGTTACTCTTTTGTTGAAACTGTGCTGTGATTTTGATCCGTTGTGCGGTCCATTTTAATGATTGTTTTTTTGTTTTTATATTATTTTAGGTTTCTAGTANTCCGATTCACGTTATATTAGAGAATGTTACTCTTTTGTTGAAACTGTGCTGTGATTTTGATCCGTTGAGCGGACCATTTTAATGATTGTTTTTTTGTTTTTATATTATTTTAGGTTTCTAGTGATGTTGTGGAGCCTGCTCTGCAATCCTTCCCTGTTGAAGATCTTGAAAGGGCTGCTTCTCAAGAGGCCTTTTTGGAGTACTTCAAAAAGCTCATCCGTGTCATCGTTGAAAGCCTTCAGCAACGCCCCGTTATTGTCGCCCACAGCGAGAACACCTTCAATGGAAGTGGCATTAGGAGGTTGCTAGCTAATAAATTTGAGTTGGACAAGGTCTGTCACTTCTTTACATCATTAGTTGATTGTTATTTCTTTTTTTATTATTTTGTTAGGTTTCCTTCATCAATCGGCAAGTATAAAAAAATTTCGGCTGTAGAATAATAAATTATTGTCTTAGGATTGCACAAGATTTCTATATGCATTCAGATAAAAGAATACAACCAGTAGTAACACCATAATTTTTTACATGAAAAATCGTAAAAATTACATGAAAAACCGCAAAAAGAAAAAAAAAAAAACATCAGGTCTTGCCTAGTTGTAAAAATTCAGTTTAAGTTGATGATTACAGATACATTTTGTCTCATAGACGGGAAAGGGTTACAAATTTTTTTGAATTACAAGGTTGACGTGCGAATTAATATGTTGTAAGAAGCGGACAGCAGCTGATGACGATTGGTGGATGTCGACAGGTGGTTGTCAACGACGATCGGCGGTGGTTGATGGTGGTCGGCGATGATTGATGGTGGTCAGCAGCGGTCAATGGTGATTGACGATTGACGGCGATCGACGATTGCAAGAGTGGTGCTAGACATCAACACCAAATTTTTAAATTTTTTCTTAAGTCTCAAGCTCTCCTTCCCATTATAAGAGGGGTGTGACTCTATTTATAATGTTCTGGATGTAATTAAGTTATAACTATGAATCACTTTAATTGGACGGTCCGGAGAATTTCCCTCGATTAGACAGGGTTTGATAGACATTTAAGTGTATTAACTATGTCAAAATTGAGCAATCTTGTGCTCGCTGGATTCGTATTGTTTAGACGCTTGATTCGACTATAGGTTTGCTAAATTCAATATCCGTTTGATCTTCTAAATATGTCCAACAATATTTCAAAAGTGATTTAATGACTTGATTTGAGTTTGATTTGACTCGAATTAAACTAATTTTGATATCATTAAGTCTGTCTCACTGAGTCGGTCAGTTTGACTATGAGTTTGTTGAAATCGGTGCTCTGAATGATTCTTAATTAAAATTTGGATGTTTCTTGCTCAAAAGATTGCCTCGAGATTCGTGTTAGATGATAAAAATCTGTTCTTGGCGTATCGGATGTTTTTTTATTTTCAGACGAATCTAATTTTGTCATCCGAAAATATCAAAATCAGGATAATTTTATTATTGTTATAAATTTATTTATAAATAAGTAAATATATAGGTTTGAGGTTGTTCTGATCATTATTTATGCTTATATAAATGTTAATGTTTAGTTTAAGAGTAAATAAGACATATGTTTTATTAAAAAGAATGTTCTGCTTAATTGGTACTTTGCTTTTTATGCGTTAGCGTTGTTTGAATTCCTTAGTGAGCCAGAGAATTAACAAATTTTTTATTTGGCTTGGAAACGCATGGTTGGAGGAAAAGAGACAAAATTCGGCATTTAAATTCATACCACTTAGGGTCTGTTTGACGCAGCTGGAGTTTCTCAGCTTTGCAGCTGCAGCTGCGCTGCCCCAGGAAGCTGCTGCGGGGAAGCTGGTTGTCTGTTTGGTGCAGCTATGTGAAAACAGCTGAGGGGTATTTTTTCTGTAAAAATGACCAAACTGCCCCTATTTGTTAAAACTGTAAAAAAGTTATTATGTATTTATATGTGGAGGTGTAATATATGTAAAAATTTTTAAAATATTATGTATTAATCATTTATATGAAATAAATTGAAGTTTTATATACGTGTTTATATATATATTTTAAATTCCTATAAAAATATTTAAATGTATGATATTTTGTGTTTGTATATATTTATAGGAGCAATTTAAAAGTTTAATTGATTTACTTTAAAAATAATTTTGTTTATTTGTAAACATATATGTTATTAAAATCTGTTTATCTATATATGTATGTTTAAAAATTTTATGTATGTATGAAAAAATTTTAAGTTTAAATATCGTTTAAAAACTTATCAACATATAATATTAAACCGGAAATTCGATCCCATTTCACAGAAGCAAGTCATTGATTACATAATCCAAAATTCCAAAGAGAAAGGAAAGACGATGAGGAACCTTCAAGGGCCGGAGAAGAGGAGGGGAGGGGAAAATTGCATACCTGATAGGGTTTCGTAGAAGGGGGGCAGCGAGGTAAAAGTGGCGTCGAGGAAGCTGGGCAGCGGCACATACCCAGCTTCCCGCTTTCCCCTACGAATTGCGGGAAACGGTTGCCTCACCACCAAAACAAACGGCGAAAAAAAAAAAAAATTGGCTGCGCGGCTTCGCGCCGCATACCCACCGCCCTCCCCCTCTCAAACGGGCCCTTAATTCTTAGGAAGGTAGAAAGATGGAGTGCGGACCGACACGAATTCAAAACATGAAATGAAATTCAATTTTTTTTTTATATATTTGAAATGAGGAAGCCAGAAGGCTAAAGCTAGAAGCCAAAAGTACATAATCAATCCAAATTTTAATTTTTTTTTAAACAACAGTCCTTTTATTAGGAAATTTGGAAGGCTAAAAAGTCGGAATATTAAAATATTTTCAACTTTTTTTTTATTTAAAATGAGGAAACTTGAAGGCCATAAGTTGGAAGTCGGAAGCTCAAAAGCGGATGTTGGAAAGATAGAATGAATGCAAATTTTATTTTATTTTTTAAATAGCTGCTCCCTTTTTTAGTGAATTTGGAAAGCTAAAAGGTGAGAATATGAAAACTTTTTTATTTTTTTTATTTGAATGAGTAAAAGGTCATCAAATGGAAGCCGAAAAACTAAAAGCTAGTAGTCGGAAAGACACCATGAATGCAGATTTAATTTTTTTTTATAATTGCATTGATTGCTAGGTCTTCTCTTGAGCTTTTAAATAGAACTAATGGATGAGAGAAAAAACCAGAAGTGAGGAGAAGGAGAAAAAAAAGAAAAATTGGAAAGTGGAGCCTACTGCTAGCGCGATTTTTCAGAAGAAGAAGATCATTTCTGTCCTGTGTAGCAGACAATCAACAATATCTTCTTTTGCATTGCAGCCAAGAGGAAAGTCATATCCGTTCTATATAGCAGGCAAGCAACTGGACTTCTTTTGTGTTGCGGTCAAGATGATAGTCGCCCCCATCCTGCATAGTAGACGAACAATGAGATTTTCTTTCGTATTGCAGCCAAGAGAAAAATTGTTCCTATTCTGAATAGCAGACAAGCAATGAAATATTTTCTCACGTTATGACTAAGTAAAAATTCATCCCTGTCCTGCTTAGTAAGCGAGAAACGAAATCTTTCACATTGCGTCGAAGAGTAAGGTCGTCTCCGTCCTACGTAGCAAGCGAGAAATGAGATATTCTTTCATGTTGCGACAAAGAGGAAAGTCATCTCATTCTTGGTACAAGGCCATCAACTGGTCCTCTTTCATGTTTAGGAGTAGAAGAAATTTGTTCTCATCCTGCGTAGCAGGTGACCAATGAGATTTTCTTTCACATCGGGGAGATGAAGAAAGTTATCTTCATCCATGCCCAACAGGTGTCTCGATATCTTCTTGCTTGTTGTTGTTTCGCTTTTCAGTTGAGATGAAGAAATATTAGAGTTTTCCTGCCTCCCTTTGAGGGAGAGATTTTCATACTTCTGTAGCGACAATATCTCCTGAAACTTTTATGCAAGTTATAGTTAGTTTTTATAGTCTTTTTAATCATCTCATGTATTTCTTTATACATCTTTAACATTGCTTTTGTGGTTGTTGTGATTTTTCAATCATATGAAATTCTACAGTTAAAGTTAGCACACACACTTTATAAAACAGAGAATCGCATACATTTTGAGGCTCGTGTCTTCCGAGGTTATGCTCTCTTGAGCTTATGCCTTATAGGAGTTTGAAATGGACCGATACCTTTTGCGGCTCGTAGCCTTCTGAGGTTTTTTATGTACATGTGTCCTTTAAGGCTTATAGCCTTCTGAGGTCTTTGAGGTATCTGTGTCTTTTGGGGCTTATAGTATTCTGAGGTCTTTGATGTACTGTGCCTTCCAAGGCTTGTATCATTCTGAGGTATTTCAGTGGAGACCCTCTCAACTACTTTCTCTCTTTAAGTCTTTCTAGTAAAAACCCTGTCCACTACTAGCTTTTTGTCGAAACTTGCCTCTTGGGTTCGTCTTCCATGGGCATGGTTGAAAGGAGAATTCATTAAGGATGTAAAATCAGTTTTGAGTTGTATAATCAGAGGTGTTCGATGGTATTAACCCTTAACAGACAAAGTCATATGAAATCCACTGAGGATGATTGATTTATTCTAGGTTGTTGGTCGAAGCTTTTGCTTGACAACTGTAACCTGTTATGGAAGATGTCGAAAGAAATCTACTAAGAATTTTTTACCTTTTTAAGTTCGCATGTCAAAGCTTTTTCTTGACGACTGCTTAATGTAATGGAAGTTGTCCAATCGAGTCACCCTGGGATCGATTAAGCTTAGGATGAGACGTCAGAGATGTTCTGCATTTCTCGAGACTAGGGCTTGGGTCGCAGTGAACCGTATGTTTTCTTGAAAATATGTTTGCAGTCATACTTAAGAATAATGTTTGACAACTCGTTAGTTATTGCTTTTGAATCGTTTGCTCCCCAGCGGGGGCGTTTGCCATGGGAGCTTGTAAAACAACACATGTATCGAGCCTTGAAGAGATCAGCTTTTTGATCTAGTTGAAGAATAACTTTAGTACGGTGAGGGGGCACCAAGGAAGTGTTATCTGCGACGAAGATTGCACCCCGTCTAGAAGCGATTTTCAAAGCCTTGTTGTCTGAACGAAATGTGGGATGGACTACCCTACCATAGTCATTCCTGGGATGTTAACTTAAACGATCTTTCGAGATTACAGTGAAGGTTGCCTCCCATTCTGGAAGAAATTGTGAAAGACTTTGTGTCTGAATAAGCTATAAGAAGACAACCAAGCTACAATCATGCCCAAAACATTAACGTGAACAACCTTTTGAGAATGCAGTGAATGTTGCCCATCACATTGAAGAATGTTTCGGAGATCTTCAAGATGTAGAAGAAGTTCCTTTGTTAATTGGATGATATACGTCGTTGGGAAACAAAACAGGGGCTCAGTAGAGTTGAAGACAATGTTGAGCGAGCCTTCGATTCCCTTAGACGGTGTCAAATTGATGTGTGCTAGAAAATTCGCAGTGATAGAGTAATGAACTATCTTCTTAACGTTGCATGATTTTTCTGCACACTTTAGATAAAAGAAAACAACCAGTTGTGACACCATAAATTTTTACATGAAAAACCTGTAAAGGGAAAAAACCACGAGACCTGACACGGTTGTAAAAATTCAATATAAGTTAATGATGATTACAGGATCCCCTGTTCTACAGGTGGGAAAGAGTTACAAAGTTTTCCGAATTACAACGCCGACGTCCGAATTAACTTGTTGCAAAAAGTGGGCGACAACTGATGACGATCGATGAAGGCTGACTGGTGGTAGTCGACGGTAGTCGACGCTGGTCAACGACAGTCGGCAGTGGTCGGCGATGATCGATGACGGTCGGCGGTGGCCAATGACAATCATCGGAGGCATGAGTGGGGTTGTACTCCAACTCCTCAAAGTTTCAAACCCTTTCTTAAAACTCAAGCTCTCTCCTCCTCAAGAGAAGGGTGTGACTCTATTTATAGTATTCTGGGAACAATAGAGGAAGTAATATGAATCACTTTGATCGGATAGTCTGGCGAGCTTTCTTCAATCAGACGATGTTTGATAGACATTTTAGTTCTTAACGATGTTGAAATTGAGCAATCTTGAGCTCGCTGGATTCGTCTTGTCGAGAAGTCTGATTCAATTATAGGCTTGCTAGATTTTTTATTCATTTGACCTTCTAAATATATTCAAAAATCTTCCAAGAATGATTTAATGACTTGAGCTGAGTTTGATTTGACTTGGATTGACCTAATTTTGAAATCATTGAGTTTGTCTCATCAAACCGACCAGTTTGACTATAAGTTTGCTGGAATCGGAGCTCCGAACAGCTCTTAATTGAAGTTTGAATGTTTGTTGCTCAAAAAATTACCTTGAGGTTCATGTCATGCCTCGAGATTCATGCTTGATGATAAAAATATGTTGGTAGTGTATCAATAATCATGGACGTGGGTGACAAAATTCTATTTTTAGATGCTAAACCATTTAATGAGCAGGTATAAAATCATTGTTTTTCAATTCTCTACGAGGTTGAGGACGTCATGCCATCAATATTCGAATATAGCCTTTTTGCACTGAAATGGAAGGCTGCATGGATTGGATTAATCTCTCTCTATTGTATTGAAAACAGATATCCTTTGTGGATTGAGTAAACCACCACCAGGAAACTAGATAACATCTGTGATCATATTAAGGGTGTGTTTGCTAACACAGTTTTAATAGGAAAGAAGATATGAAAATTAAATCCCACACTTCGCTAGATCATTTTTACACGTTCCGTCTCTTTCACTCGCTTTCTGTCTCTTTTATGACATAAATTCGGATTGAATAAATCCAATTGTGCAGAGGATTTATCCTGTCATTTCTCAACTGCATCCTTCGCGAGCTCCATCTCCGACCCCGGATTTACTAGATTTGAAAAAATCCTATGTAACGTAAATACACGTTGCAGCCAAAAGTCGCCTAAGAATTGTTGTAAACTAGAAAAGTATCTATTTATAAACTCTAGGACTAAAATGACGCTATGTAAATAGTCAAAGGATTGTTTTGGCACTTTAATATATATTGTGCATCTAATTGAATAATTACATCAGAATGTTTTTCCAAGCAGGCTTTTGTTACTAACAGTCTTGTTCTAGGATTTTTAAAAAAAAAGGTGGAAGGATTTCATCAGATTTTACAATTAATGATGACTTACGATGGGGCTTTTGCAGTTGTTGGATTCGGTATGGAAGGACCTTCCCAAGGATCATCATCACAAAGCAGCAACAGAGTACCTGCGTATT
Organism: Phalaenopsis hybrid cultivar; assembly: GCA_002079205.1. Lineage (NCBI taxonomy): Eukaryota > Viridiplantae > Streptophyta > Magnoliopsida > Asparagales > Orchidaceae > Phalaenopsis > Phalaenopsis hybrid cultivar. Next base: position 28,481 of record JXCR01136333.1, on the reverse strand, counting down.
GCACTTGATAAAATTTCTGCATCAGCAGCTTTACCTCCTTATGGTGCTGTTTCTGAGGTCATTCTTACTCTTTTTTTGATAATCACATCATCTACTACTCATTCAATTTTCAAACCTTTTCAGATGATGCTATAGGTTTCCATTAATACAAACTTTTTATTTTTATGGGCGGCATCATCTTTATAAGATCCTAATTAGAGCTTGTTTCTTTTCTTTTATTTATTTTACTTTATTGTGATTTTTCCTGGCCTGTGAGGCTGACCTTTAATTGAAAGGATAACGTCCAACATCACACTCAGGGGTTGTCTGATAATAAATTTAATAAATATTGTAAATTCAGATTTACTGAATCAAAGATTTTAAACAAAACTTGGAGAAATTGAGAAGAAACTGGACTTACAAAATCCAAGGTTTAAAATTTATCATTTTTTCTGTTTGGCAATTTTTAAGTTAGATCCCACTTAAATCTATTTACCAGACAACACCTCAATGGTATCCATGATTGCTCATAACTGTCGTTAATGAGTTCTGTGGATGAGAAAAAGTACGCAATCATTTTATTTTATCTTTAGACCAGCCTAAAGATAAGTTACGCCACTCAGGTATCTCCTATAGGGGAGCGTGGAGTATGGAGGAAGAGGGCATTATTGTTATTCTGCTTTTGAATTACTGAAAATTTCCTCTTGCTTTTTCTTCCCTATTGCTATTCTGCTACTCTACTGTGCGATCTTCATGGTGCCGCACCAGTTAGAAATAAAATTAGGAAGGTTTACATACATGCCACTCAATTCTTATGTATTTATGTATCTAACAACTAAAGTTTAATTTTTACATACATGACGCCTTATCCATGCATGAAAAGTTGTATTTCATTAAAAAAAAAAGTTAAAATGGCAGTATTTTTAACGTGATTAGAAAGATTTTGAGTGGTACAAATGTAAGAAAAAGTGAAGTTTAGGCATTAGATATGTAAATACATAAGAATTGAGTTGTATGTATGTAAATGCCCCCAAGTAATTGTCCAACTATTTCTTACTATCTCCATCCACATGAAATTACAGGTGGATGAAGTTGTGAACGAGGCAACGAAGATGGTGAATTCCGGCGAAGGGAATCTCGTCAACGAAGAAGAGTTTCAGAAGTTGTTGAAGGAGATGCTCGGGTGCATCATGCTGCAACTAGAAGGTAATCCCATATTTGTTTCTTCCAACTCTGTCGTTCATGAGACTCTCAGCTCCTCAACACTTCTCCCGCCAACCATGGCAATACCTAAAGTTGGTTGATTCAAATAATTTTGAACAATAAATAATCCCAAGTGTGTGGAGTTCTTTGCAAATTTCAACCACAAATGCATGGCAAGCTTAAAATTGTCCCGTTTGTTTTTTTTCTGTTGGGCAAGTAGACTTTCTTTGGGCAATACTATGTATTTTCTGGTTTATATCATGAAAATTTATTGCCTGTAAGGTAATTGTAAGACTTGGAATGGAACATGCCAGGAAATTTTTGTGCTTCAAAAATAATGCATTTATTTCATTCTTAGTGTTTGGTGGACTGTGGGCTGCATTCGAATTGTCAACTCTTAGTTCAGAATTTTAAGTTTGTAATTTGCATGTTTTGAGGTAATTATTTGATAAATTTATGAGCATAGTTTGTTTAATCATAATTAGACTCAATATTCTCGAAACTTTATTAGTTCTTTAGAGTGGTTAGCAGCAGAACATGTAATATCAAGTGATGGATTTAGTTATTCAAAATTTGAATGTGAATATTGGTTGACTTTAATTTTTAAATTTTATATTTAAGCTTTGAACCATCAAACTCATAAAGTTTGGAAATCTGGCTTGTAATATGATTCACGCCAACTTCTCATTAATGAATGAAGTGGTTCAAGACAGCCAAAACAAAGCCTACTACAACATTATAGTTCTACTAGTTTGTAGATTAATGATGATTTTTTTATATATTAATCATTCTGATAAAAGTTCATCTGTCTGCTAAACATACTGATCGGTTAATTAATCGCAACTGGTAACGGCCTTTTTTGCTTGATTTTGTTTGATGAGAAATAGGTCTGAGAGTGTTGGATTTACTAAGGTTTTGTTTGGGTTTGTAGGAATTAGAAGGAAATGAAAATGATAAAAGAATTGAAATGGAATGGCTTGTTCCACTGAATTTGTTGATTATAAGTTAATTAAAAAAATACTTTTTTTCATGATAGGATTTATTTTTATACTTCTGGCTGTGTACGTAATGATAGAATATTTTGTTATTTGGCAAATATATGTATGTTCCAAACACTTGAGATGAATTTCTAGACTAATGGTCCGTTTGGGGTTAGCTTATTTGGTGCGGTGGCATTTTGAAAACGCACATGAACTGTTTCGGTAAACTGCATTTTGGCTGCTTATGCGTTTTCAAAACGTTAAAAATAGCGATTTCACACTGCACCTGTCTAAGTACAATGACAGCTTTCCGGCTGTGGTCTGACTTTTTCAAGAAAATAAAAATTTGTAGTAGCCACCGCACCTAACTTATTAACATATTATTTTTGATCAGCTTATCAGCAGATTTTTCATTAACCTGCAGTGCTCCAAACATATCCTAAAATGCATCTTTATTTCTCTTAGTTACATTAAAAAAAAAAACCCTAAATCTTTGAGAATAAGAGTTGAATCTAAATTTATCTACAGTGATGTCAAGACTGCTTATAAGGCCAGCATAATGTATTGAAAAAGGAAAAAAAATAAAAATGAGTTAAGATTTTTTTTTCTTAGCAGGATGTCAACTTTTGAATTTCACTAATAGATTTATGTACAATAAAATTGGCCCACCCTCTCTCTTAATTAGGAGAAATTACGAGCGTGCCGATAATAGAGTAAATCGTATCACACCGTTGCTTGCCATATGTTATAATCTATGCCATCGTATGTACATTTAATTCATCGAACTTCATGTTTTCCCTTTAATTAGAGCAAACAAATCTAATGAGTAGACCCACAAGCCGAGTGAGCCAACCCAATGAATGGCGTGTAGAAGCCAGAATTGATGAACCCAACAATTCAAATTTTTTTTCCTCCAGTTCTAATAAATATATGTAAAACATTTTTCAATTTGCTCGAGTCTTTTAACAAGCTGAGTAGTCTTACGCTCAAAATTAACTCAAAATTAAACTGATTATACATACATACATATATATATATAAAGAATCAAAACGTAACATCTCAATTTTACTCGATTTTAAAAAACTGACCATTCGATTGCCTTTCAATCAAGCTTCAAGCTTGACAAAAACTCATATTAATTTCCTCATTAATCAAGTCCTATGATTAAATCATATTTTACATTTAAGCTCTTAAAAGTATTTTATTATAGGAAGATTTACACACACACCACTCAATTCCTATGTATTTACAAATCTACCACTTATACTTCAATTTTTACATACATACCACCTTACCCATGCACGAAATGCTGTATTTCACTTTTCAAAAGTTAACTTGATGTTAATTTTTGGCATGATAAAACAGATTTTGGTGACATATAAAAAATAAATCTTATATGTTAGATATCTAAATACATAAAAATTGGGTGGTAAGCATGTAAATGCCCCTTTATTAACCAAAATGAAACATTAAAAGCCGAGTCATTTGATTGTTGCTGAAAAACAATAAATTAACAGGCACTATCTTCTGGAAATAAAGCTCCTCTTCCTTCATTATAAAGAAACATAATTTTTACTAATGGAGTACTGTTAAATCCTACATATTGAATCTTCAAAAGTAGAAAACTGCTGCCAATCTCAACAACCTTCAATGAAACAATAATTGAACCATCAAATAACCAATAATATTATCATGGGTGCATTCTGATTAAATATCTTGCTACCAATATTTTCTGTTGGTGAAGATTATCAGCTCGAAAGCTTCTTCTTCTTGCCTAACTTCGTGAGAACAAAATCATCGTCATCGTCGCCGTCATCATTGTCAGAATCGATAACCTTCTTCTTAGTTGTTTTCACCGCTGTTTTGGAGGTTACTTTCACTTCCTTAACTGAGATTGTAGAAGATTTCTTTACAGGGGTGGTGGTAACCTTTGCTGGGGAACCAAATTTCTGAGTGTGAGTCTTTCTTAGCTTCTTTGCATATACCTTCTGAGCCTCCTCTAGAGAAAGCAAGCCCCTCTCCATCATCCTAAGTTGATAGAAAAATTTAAAAAAAAAATTATGAAAAGGTTAATAGATGATGAAGTGGAAAAAGGAATTTACCGGGCAAAAAAAATATAAATTTTTTGAAAGATTCCTATGCCTTCATATATATCAAAACACCTAAGCATCAATTTTTTACATATATATGCCAACTTACCTATGCATAAGGTGTATTTTACTTTTTTAAATGTTGAAATAGTGGTATTTTTTATGTGATATCAAAAATTAAGGTGGTAAAAATATAAAAAGTGCAATTTAGGTGTTATTTATGTAAATACATAGGAATTGGGTGGTATGTACGTAAATGGCCCAAACATTTTGATTGGGTCAAAAATGAAGCCACTGGTTTGAATACAAAACTTCAGAATACAAGACTTCAGAAATTCTTGTTCAGTAAAAAATTGTAATAGGCAATCTTTCTTTATAAAAACTGCAATCGATAGAGCAAAAGAAAGGAAAAATGTTTTCCACAACTTATAGTTTTATACGGCATATACGTATAGATAAGCTAAAAGCAGCTTTATTTGATGTAAGGAACAAGTGGAAGTAGAAGTGCGGAATTAAGAATACCATCTCCCACCCAGCATTCCACTGATGAATCGCTATGATATCATATATTAATAAATCTAACTTAAAGCACGTGCGCGCAGAGAGAGAGAGAGAGAGAGAGAGAGAGAGAGAGAGCGCATGAAGGTAGCATAGTGAACAATAGAGTGAGAACAAAAGGAGAGAGAAAGGGAGTGTGCTCAGCCAACCATTTTAATCAACTAATAATACCCTCAAACTGGCCGTAAAGTTTGTATTTATAGTTATTTTAGGATGATATGCCAATGAGAAATACAAAAACAAGTAAAAAGCTCAAATAATATAAAAGAGAAAATACATTTCAAATTTCCCTAAATACAATATCTAAATAAAATAAACTATCTAATCAATTATGTTCTTCGAAATCATATGTAGGTTCAGATCAAACAAATGTTATCAATTCCCTTATGATAGGAAGAACTCTCCTTCAGAGGATCGTGCTGAAGATACTCGTCAAAAAGGTCAGGAGAGATGTACTAAAGCTCGTCACGAGTCACCCAATGGTTGGTGATCTCACCAATGAATAAAGTAATGTTGATCACCTGAGAAAACTAATGATGTTGTGTGATAAAATGTGCTCAATATCTGGAACAGGGTTTGGTAGCAAAACTAGAACTAGCAATATCAACGAGGAAGAAGAAAAAATCCATTTGTAGAGGTAATAATTGGAAATTTTTAAGACTAGAGAATACCATTATATGGTATTAAATCCTCAGCAATAAAGTCGAGCTAATGTTAGCGCAAAGGACTTTTTGTATCTCAATATACACAAAAAGGGAAATTTGAAGACATGATAGCAAGGCAGCAATTTCTTAAAGTGAGAGAAAAAGGAGATCATCTAGTAATACTAGGTTTAAACATAGCAAGTGAAGAACAATTGCTACAAACTGGAATTCTACTCCACTCCATATGTACATTTTTGCACATATGAAGTAAAATAGTTAAAATAATAAAAATGAAATGCATGGCGAATGCACTCTCATTGTAGATGATGATATTCTCTTTTGTCCAAGATTATTTTTATCATTTCTACGTCATAGCACTTTGATTCATGTTCAATAGCTCAAATGTTTTACACAATGACTAATTAATTTCTTTTCAAAAGAGAATGACCATAATGATGACAAGGTACTAAGTAAAGATCATGGGTGTTGCCGTGAAATGGAAAATACCCAAGAAAATAAAAGTTATGATAAATAAAGGTCATACTTTAGTTGGGAGCGATTCAGATAATGACCTTCTCTCATGGGCTTCTATAGTTCAAAGAAGATTTTTATTCAAAGTAATGTCTTGGATGTTGTAGATCACCAGTACCGTTGTTTCTCCCAAGTCTTCTCCAACCACGTCCAATTGTCATATTTTGCATCTCCAAAAATGTCCAATTGTCATAGTTTACAAATGCAAAGCGTTTCTTATCTTATAATTTGCGTAGCCAGTCCACATAATTTATACTATTCATCGATTTGATATTGCATTCATATCATAGAACTTTAATTGTGGAGCTCCACACCCCTTGCCCTTTGCAATTTATTCATTAGCATCGTATGTCTGCGAGATGCCCTTCAAAATTGATTGAAATTTTTTTACATGCGATTTTTTATTTCTTAATTTGATTATTAAATATGTTGTAGTTTGTGACATTGTGTTCTATAATTTTGAAACAGCAATTGTAACTGATTTAACCTTAGGAAACTCAATCCTAACTAAATAAATAGACAAATTAACATGGCTTTGTTGACCTCATTTTGAGGTCATTACTCTTTTCCTTAGGATCCTAGGGTCTAGCTCCAGGGGTTCCTATTGACTATCTTAGAAAACTAGAACTGAGACCCACCTTTTTTTAGAAATTCAGCCGCCTCCTATTTCTATTGTGATGTCCCGCATTGATGATCTCAAAACCATCATCCTATAATCGAGTGGTAAAGGATTATCATGTGGAGACTCAAGGAGAAGTTCCCAATAAGATCTCAAGCCTTAAGAAAACCTCTCCAGGNTATGTTAAATGTGATTATTTTGGGACTTGTTTTTCTCCTCTCTGCCCTTGGCCGTGAGCCTTACTGTTGCGGCTTGTGTTGTGTTTGGTTTGAACTTAATTTTCTTCTTATTTCCCTGGCTATAAGCTTCTCTTGTGACTCTTTTGTGATTGAAAAATGGTTGGTTCAAGCTTAAATAATGATGATATCTTTTATGCTTCCCCTACCCGTGGGCCTGTTCTGTGGTGGTTTTTCTTTTTTCTTGGCCTTACTNGTAGTTCTTTTATGTTAAATGTGATTATTTTGGGACTTGTTTTTCTCCTCTCTGCCCTTGGCCGTGAGCCTTCCTGTTGCGGCTTGTGTTGTGTTTGGTTTGGACTTAATTTTCTTCTTATTTCCCTGGTTATAAGCTTTCTCTTGTGACTCTTTTGTGATTGAAAAATGGTTGGTTCAAGCTTAAATAATGATGATATCTTTTATGCTTCCCCTGCTCGTGGGCCTGTTCTGTGGTGGTTTTTCTTTTTTCTTGACCTTACCCGTAAGCTTAAAGGGTAGAGGCCTTCCTCTTGCTACCCTTTACCCGTGAGCCTTACTGTGGAGGTTCCTTGGTCTGCGACATGGTTGGTTCAAGTTTGGTTTTCTTCTACTGTCCTTGCCCGTGAGTTTTGTCCTATTTACTGTCTTAAATTGTGAGTTTATGTTGAAGCTTGGTTGTGTATTTCACGATTTCTACTTGCGGGCTTGCTGTGAGGCTTGGCTGCTCTCTTTCCTGGCCTTATTCGTGAGCCCCTGGTCTTGGCCTTACCCGTGAACCCTTGTCTCCTTCCTGCTGTTACCCGTGAGCCTGTGGAGGATTATTCATGTTCATTTTGTCCAAATTGGTGTTACATTTATGTAATTGTGGAAAGCTTCTAAAAAGAGGTGGAATTGAATGGATTGGATACTGGTATGGTTTTGAGGATTTAGAAAGTTGCTTTATGAATTATTCTCCTTATTTTGGGATTTGAAAGCCTATAATATTGCCATTTGGAAAAGTGTTTGGAGATTTAATATTCGGGTTCAGACATGAGTGTGTGAGTGCATATAAGTGATGGAGCCATGGGTACAGTGTTATGTTAATTTTGGGCCCATTTCAATTTATTTGAAACAAAAATTTGGAGAGGATACCCTTCTTGGGTTGATCCAATTATATAAAATTTGAGAAGATGATATCCTCGGATTGATTCAAGGATCTTGGACTCTCTTTTTCAAATCTTTTTANTTATTCTCCTTATTTTGGGATTTGAAAGCCTATAATATTGCCATTTGGAAAAGTGTTTGGAGATTTAATATTTGGGTTTAGACATGAGTGTGTCAGTGCATAGAAGTGATGGAGCCATGGGTACAGTGTTATGTTAATTTTGGGCCCATTTCAATTTATTTGAAACAAAAATTTGGAGAGGATGCCCTTCTTGGGTTGATCCAATTATATAAAATTTGAGAAGATGATATCCTCGAATTGATTCAAGGATCTTGGACTCTCTTTTTCAAATCTTTTTATCACAGTTTTGAGGGTTGTTTCACCCTTTATCCTTTCGACCTTTTGGGTGGATCAATTCCTCCTCTCTGTCATCCCCATTTTAATTCTTTTTTTCCTTGCTTCTTGGTTCGGTTTGTTGTGCTTATGTCTGACACATAAGCGCTCATATATAGTCTTTTGTCATATATGAAACCATCAAGCAAG